>JAOTOM010002225.1:0-90000 GCA_034440615.1 Ashinkailepas kermadecensis
GATGCAAGTAAAAACGATCCGGATTCGTATGTAGAATTCTTCAGGCATTCGCATGATGTCAAATTTGCCTACATACAATACAAATTGCGTGCGTAAAGCCGTGGCAAATATTGGCCGTTTTAGCTTGAGACGCACGCAAAGTGCTGCCGAGTATCGCCTTGGTTACGTCACAGGCCCGGAACAACTTGTCCGCCCCCCGGTGTCGGTGGTACAGTGAAAAGAGCGACGGCTATGGAGAGTTTGAGACCAACACATCTCGAGAAGGTTTCGTAGGTATATTTACTAAGAGCAGTGAGTTTAGTTGGAATGTTTAATAAACTTCCGGAACTTTAGTCGGTATAATTACTAAACTTGCCTATGGAGATACATACAGTGTGACCGGAAATGAGGACGTGAAAGAGGTGGGTATTATCCTCTCTCTTAGTATTTTCATAGCCGTGGCCGCCGTGGCTTTTCTTGCATAAGTAAATATGGCCGGCCGCGGGTACTCGCTGTCCCATTTCTCAATCCGCAGTTCTACACCGTATACATGCTTGCCGAACAGGGCTCAAGTGACGGCTCGCAGATCTGCACGCACCACAAAGTAAGAAATTCAGCCAATCAGCGGCTAAGGATCGGAATATATGACGCATTTTAAAACAGAAATGGGCACATCATTGGCCATCTGGCAAGCGACGATCGTCTGGTGCAAGTCCGGCCAGATATTTGCCAGTTGAACTAGAGATGAGTGAAGTTGCCGTTTGTTAACGTAGGCTGAAAGCTAATTGTCGTTGTTTATGCTATTATGTATTTCTTCTTCATGAGTTCTCACTCTGTTCAGTTAAATACAATATTTTCTATATGAAACAGGTATCACCATTTGAACTACTATTTGTTTACATTTTCTACTTAACATTATTTTATGACGGGTCGCTCTATCTCGGAGAACGAGTGGTCTGGCAACAGAGCAAAATCCGCTGTAATCCTGCTGTTTTCACGAATTCCGCATGTGAGAAGTGAGCTGGTTGAATGTGAAATTCTTATATTGCGTTGGAAGAATAGGGAAGCGATGCTCCGGGGGGGGGGGGGGGTCCAAGTTGTTCCGGGCCTGTGACGTAGCCAAGGCGATACTCGGCAGCACCTTGCGTGCAATGTCAAGCCAAAACGGCCAATATTTTCCACGGCTTTACGCAGGCAATGTGTATTGTATGTAGGCAAATTTGACATCATGCGAATGCCTGAAGAATTCTACATACGAATCCGGATCGCTTTTACTTGCATCGCCTCGAAAAAGTATGTTTCCTTGCCGGTAAACGAGGACACTACACAAAACCGGCCGGCCGACTCCCGGAGGGCGGGGCCTAGAGTCGTTGCCATGACGACCGGCTGGCCCTCAAGGCCAGTTGTGTGCCGTGCCTCGACAGAAAAGGAAGCTGCTGCTAAATGAAATTGCCAGGAATCTGCTAGATTTGGAATATTCTACTATAGGATTCTATAAACTGCCAGATGTCCACCAGATTCTAGTAGAATATCGCATATTCGAGCTGTGACGTCACCAAGGCACGGTATATACTAGATCTGAGAATATACTAAACTTGGTTGTACCCGTTCTTTAATATACTCTGCGATGCTCTGTTCGCAGTTCGCATAACCATACGCCTTCGATATGCTGGACCGTCAGAAATTGAGGTGTTGATGTGTGACACAAGGAGGAAGATTGCTTAATGAATAAGAGTGTACAAGATTGTCAAGTTCCTTCTGGTGGTGTTCCAGTGAACTACAGACATTGCTTGACAAGGTATCTCAATCTGTCCATGAGTGGCAGGTCCTGGTGGGATATTACAATTATTATGTGCAGATAATTCACAAGCAGCTTAAATCCATTCAAGATTGGATTGTTGCAAGGGCTTTCCAGCTGTATAAGTTTTAATTGTGGTACCTACAAATAGTTGTTGATGACTATCACAAAGAAGATGACAAAAAAGCAGTATGACTTGGTCCAAAATGATGAGTATGATTGTCGAATTCCCCTCCACACAGATGAAGCATTCCAGCATGGTATAACTTTTCAGGCAAAATATATTGGGACACTTGATGTTCCTCGTCCCTCAAGCAGAGTAGAAATTGTTGCAGCCATGAGGAGGATCAGATATGAATACAAGGCAAAGGGCTTGAAAAAGAGGAAGGTGACCGTAGTTATTAGCACTGAAGGGGTGAAGGTAACCTTGAAGAAAAAGAAGAGGAGGAAGAAGAACCAGTATATTGATGAAGGCAAGCTTCTAGTCATGCATCACCCAATCTACAGGATATTTTATGTATCTCATGATTCACAAGATCTGAAGATTTTCAGCTATATAGCCAGGGAAACTCATTCTAATGTGTTCAAGTGCAGTGTTTTCAAAGCTGCAAAGAAGAGCCAAGCCATGAAAGTAGTGAGGACTGTTGGCCAGGCTTTTGAAGTGTGCCATAAGCTTGAGGTTGGAGATGACCAAGATGCCAATAATAGTGTCCATGGAAGTGAGGATCTGAGTGGCCATGCACACCAGATCACGGACACCTCATCTGATCCATTGAGTGTGGATCTACCGCCATATGACTCTTCTGACATCATAAACACTGCACTGCAGCAGCCTTTGAAACTGGAACCTCTCTCCCTACCACCTGGAAGCAGCAATATTGTACTGCCAGCTGAGCTGTTCACATCTCCTCTGATGGAGCCACTCAGCATAGATGGAGTACTGCCACATGCAGGCACCCCTCTCTCTGCTCACCATGAGCAGCAGCTGATGAGGGAGCAGCTCCTGCAGCAGCAGCAACAATTGCAGGCAGCATTGGCTCAGGTATGAACCTTCTCCAGTTCTCATGTTTCTGTGTACATGCCTATTGCCACCACTGAGGTCCCTGAGGTAACCCTTCCTGGAAAAGATAAAGTTCAGGAAAATATGGAATTATCCTGAAGTTTCCTGGTTTCTGCATCAGGTGATGCCCAAACCAGGTGGATGAGCTGGCCAGATAGTCTGTCATAAGCCTGTTCAGAGGGTCTGCATTGCTGTCAATGCCACCATGGCCTGGAGCATGCCTGACAAGTGGGCCTGCCTACCTGTCTGATCTGTCCTTAAACCTTAAATGCATTATTTAAAGATTTGTGCAGCAGAAACAGATATTGGATGCATGTGTCCCACCCTGATGGAAATTGACACCCTTACAAGGAAAAGGCACCCTTTAGGAAGGATTGAGCGTACTCCCTCAACTTTTTCAGCCAGAGGTGCCAATCAGAGATGCCACTTCTCCAGAGACCAGGTTCCCCTTGATAATTCCTGGATCTACCCTGGTTGTGCAGCTGTTGTATGAGCATTGTGTATAACAAAACAGCACACATTCTCTTCCTCCATGCTAGTGTAAGCATGATCATCTTCAATGAGGCCTTCATTCCCAACTACTGAATATTATTCATGCTTTTACATAGCAAAAGTTGACAATGCCAATAGCCATTGGTGTGGCAGGAGTGCTAACCAATAAAGGTTTAAGAGTAATGGAATGGCTTAATAACATACCATTCTCTGACTGTAGATAAAATTGTTCTGTCTATGATGGAGTGTTGAGGGAGATGAGTTGCTTGTATGTGGGTTAGTCAGGAGCATATAACATGGGTAGAGAAAAGGCTGAGCTTTTGATTAGGCTAGCTGAAGATGACCATAACAATCAAAACATAGATTGTTGGGCTCTAAAGCTACATTTGCAGAAATGTGGGAGTTTTGCATTAAGTTTGGAGGGAGAGGATGGAGTTTGGGGAGAAGTCGGCTGAATATTATATTTTGTAAGCACCCACAAGTTCAAATAACTTCACTAACTATTGAATATTGTGTTGTTTGCTTGAGTGTTTCTGATAAGATATTTATAAATGTAATGTTTCTGTCCATTATCCAAGATATAGGTCAAGATACACGTAACATTGCATGACATTTCCCTCACCAACTAGCATGGAACAAATGAGCAACCTGAAGATGCTTTTCCAACTTGTGGTATGGTTATTATGCCCATATCTGTGCTACTTGTGGAAGTGCCCTGGTACAATATATTGAATGCAGCATCAACATAAAGTCATAAAGTATTAAGGCTTAATAAGAGCCACAGGGGCCCATCTGGGTTAAGCCTATCTAGAAAAGGTACTAGAATGTACATACTCCCACCCCAATCAATCCCTTATCCCAAGTTCCTAGGAAGCTATATATCCCAGCCCATCTAACACCACTCACTTGCTACCGCCTAACACCCTCAATAATCACAAGCTCCTCCCATCACACCCATCGTGCCACCATAGACAACCTCATCAGCATCACATCCCGAAGGAAGGTGCCGAATCCACTGCTAGGCACATCCCACAGAAATTCATAAAGCGTTCAGACTTAATAAGAGACTCGCTTGCTATTGCATAATACACTCAACAATTACAAACTCCTCCCATCATACCCATTGTGCTACCATAGACAATCTCATCAGTATCACATCCCGAAGGAAGGTGCTGAATCCACTGCTAGGTACACCCTATATAAAGTTATAAAGCATTTAGACAACATATCTACCCATTGGTGATGGTATACCTATTGGACCTGTTCTTGGTCATTCATTGTGTAGCATCATGAGTTCTCTTTGGTCCACTGTTTATCCAGTTGTCATGTAGCTCAGCCTGGGAATGATTTGGATTGGTGAGCATTTCTGCCAACACTATTCTATTGTATTATATCATTTTATCTTGCTCAGGAGCAGTTGGGGCTGGTATGATTCTAGTTTTGATCTCTATTGATCAGAACTATGTACATATTTTGACCAGAAGTTTTTTTTGGGAGGTCACCATGTTCTGGATGGCCAAGAAGTCCTCAGTGCACTGTTCATTCAACCTTGGATATATCTTCAGGTCAGTGCAGGTGAAACCAATAAAATGGCCTTGTTCCATGATATACTTTCATATATATGATGGGATGTAGGGAACTGAAATTAGTGAGGAGGACAGAGATTTTGGTGTGTTAGTTTCAAAAGACTTAAGAACAGAAAATCAATGCACCTCCACTAGGAACATGGCAATCATAATGATGGGAATCTGAATAGGAGTGTAAGGTATGAGAACATGGAAGTCGTGAAAACAAAACTGTGTTTAGCCTATGTGCATCTCCACTTTGAATATTATGTGCAGGCATGGAGCCCGTACTCAGAAAGGGGTTTAGATATGCTAGAAAGAGTACAGTGCAAAGCTGCTAGACTCATCAGTGGACTGGGTAACTTATGATATGGAGGAAAGCTTATGGCATTAGATATGAACTCACTCAAGGATAGGAGATTAAGGGATGCTATGATTGAAATGTATAAAATCATTGAAGGGTTAGGTAAAGTCAATCTGAATGATGCTCTTCTATTTAGAGTATCACATAGAGGTCATCGATTCAGGTTAGACAAGTCATGGTGTAGGACAGTTAAGTGACAACAGGGTTTCAGTCAAGTGGCAATTGATGAATGGAATATGCTGCCTGCTGATGTGGTGGGGAGTCCCTCATTTAATGCATTGAAAAATAGGGCAGACATTTGTTTTTTAGGTTGGAGGATCTAGTTCTTCAGTTCTAATTAGTGGTAGACGGCATGAGATTTATGCCAGCAGGTGTACTCTGTGCAGTCCTCTTTAAGCTGGCATGGATGAAGTTGGAAATTATTGATGAAGCACTCAATCCACGCATGTGTTACACAGGTTCAAGTGAATAGGGCTAGATAGGTATTGGTAGGTATGTAGGATGTTGGTGGATAGTTTCTTTGGAATTTATGGTATGGTATTGGCTGGGGTGTTCAGTATCTCTTTGTCCAGGCTTATGGTATCTTCCAAAGGTGTTTTATTTTGTTAAAAAAATATCGGTGGTGGGGGCAAAGTGCTACATAATTGATGTAGGCATAGGATGTGGCTGTTTCACACGCGCACCGAAGGAAGGTGGAGGGGGCAGAATCCGCCCACTTCCGTTTTTTAAAAACATTTTCTCATGCACGGACGGCGATATTGTAATGTAATCTTGTGACTTTGTTTTTTATATCCATAAACGCATCATATGCAACACAAAATCTAAATCCGCTACTAAATATGGGAATTGCGGGGGTGCCAAATCGACTGACCTGGTGGCGTCCGGCGAGCGTTCAAGGTCACAGAGGCTTCGTCCGTGCGGTGGAGCGGCGGTACGGTGAGGCAGCCGATCACGACATCATTTGACCTTAAATGCCTATGGTCATGAAATTTGTAGTTCACTACATTACCGTAATCTACCCTCCAAATTGTGCGCTTATAGCTTCAGTAGTTACCGAAATATCAGGGGAAGTGGCCGAACCCCACTCCTGTGCGTCTGTGCGTATTATATGAGAGGCCGTCCGGCGGTCGTGTTAGTCGATCCTGTCCTCAATTGATGTGATGCTCAAGACAAAGATAAAAGTACAATCACACGTCTAGAAGACCAGGCTATCACTTAAGGGGGTATGAAATTGTTCGGCTCAATTGAAAGCCCGAAAAAGAACAGTGAATGCAATTTTCGAAACGTTCCGTTCTATCGATGTGCAGGAGTTCCCCAGCCATGTTTCCTCCGTTGCTCATGTATCAACGAATAGTCTACGAGCCCATCCACACAAATGCGTGATGGCAAACTATTCATAGATTATTAATATTAATATTTGTGAGCAGGACACACAGAAAGACACCCAGGTAGGGAATCATGGTCCCAGTCATACCAACATGCATTACACAGACGAGTCAGTGGAGCGGACTGCGTTACGACATTAAATATACAATATGGAGCTCTTATATGTAACTTTTAAATCGATTTCAGGTCAGATTGGTGTGTATTTTCTTGATGGTGAAAAACTGATATTTAATCCTTAACAAGTGCAGCTGCCAGTTAAATCTACCTAACGCACCGTATTCACGTCAGTTCCTCTCATACCAACATGACCTGAAAAGAGGCCGAGTTCAAGATATCCTCGAAATCCAAGCAAGCAAGACCAAGTCGGTGTTAGCATTTG
This sequence comes from Ashinkailepas kermadecensis, assembly GCA_034440615.1. Taxonomy (NCBI): domain Eukaryota; kingdom Metazoa; phylum Arthropoda; class Thecostraca; family Neolepadidae; genus Ashinkailepas; species Ashinkailepas kermadecensis. The sequence continues at coordinate 7,024 of JAOTOM010002225.1, forward strand.
CATCACTGCGTTCGCTCGGAACGCTCGCTCACTCTGTCTGAACAGTCGGTATAAACTCGTAAGGTTAACGCTGCCTGGGAAATGTCTGTGGACGACTACGTGCTAAGTATGGCTATATTTGGCAATCTAAATCAAATCAGGTCCTTTCCGACCTTCACATTCTAGTGACTTGTGAAAATAGGAAGGTGTGATGGCTGTTGCAAAATTCCCTGACGAAGAAAATAATACAACGCATCTGCCTTTAATAATCTGAGGGCACATAACACACAACTCAGAAGTATTTAGGAACGCCACCATCATTTGCCATCTGCCGCGGTCTCCCACCAACAGCCAGACTACAACACCAAGATGTAGGAATGCATGTGTGTGGCCATATCACACCCCTGTAACCGATCATATTGCACCTTTGTAGCCGATCATATTACACCCCTGTAACCGATCATATGACACCCATGTAGGTTCAACCTCATTACCAGTACCAGTAACCTACTAGTGAGGGAATGCATGTGGTAGCATGAAGCAGCCGTCGTGAGCGATGTAAAGGGGATCTCGATTCATGTCTCACAGCGTTTTTAAACTCAAGTAGCGGAACAAATGCTGTCGATGTTGAATTAGGGCTTTCGTCACCAACGTCCAACGAAAGCCTTGCGGATGCACACTCGTCTGTATTATCACAGACGCACACTCGCTACGTTGACTATAAATCTCGAAGTCGCACTCAGTGTGTGCTTCCCGCTCGTATATCTTGCCCCGAGTCCCTGCAGGTACACATCACTTCGCAGACAAGATACAGGCTCATCTTTTCTGAATGATTGAAGAGCGACACAGGGGCTGGCTGTGCATTCGTGTGTGAGCATGATGTTCACGCTTTCCGCCTACCAACCCATGCGTCTATGCACAGGCAAGCTGACTTCAGTTATATAGGCTCTGCGTTTTATCAAGATATGTGTTGAACTAGCATTTGCTATATTCACAGACTCTTAGCAGTATTTTAGCACTGTTCAAGTTCTATCCATGTCATCCGCTGTTGCGGAATATTCTTGTCCGTCTGACTGCGCTCAAGGAAGCTGGTAAAACTACAATTGTGTTGGGTTCCTAGCCACGTTGACATTGGGGGAGAGAGGCGGGCGGGGGCGTGGCAAGGATCGAACGCTGAGACTGTATTTTTTGTAACGTGATGGGGCGGTGTCGTGTGGCCAAGCGCGGATCGCATAACGCTCACGTACCTGTATTCCCTCTTCCGGCGACCGATTATTACCTGATTTCCTCGCCGCTTACTTACTCCAAATATTTTTAACAAACGTATGGAACGCAGAACTCAGGAACAGGCTAAATACGACTAAACCGGAACTTGGGAGAGAATGGCCATCGTCCCAGCGTAAGTCAAGAATGGATGAAGTGACACTTTGTCGACCACGAATTAGTCACTGCTATGCTACACATTACTATCTGCTGTGCAGAAACGAACAATCACGGTGCCCTAAATGCCCCACACGTCTGACGATGCGCCATGTGTTGTACTTTTGTGGAGGTCACGGGAGGGAGCGCACACGACATTAGGACTACCGCAAGGTCTCTCACATAGCCAGGCATGGTAGATGATGAGTCGCCAATTACACATAATGGTAATCTTTTTTACCTTTGAGAAGTTTGATTCGGTGTCAGTTATCCACCAAGATGAAAGGGTTACTTGTTGCATTATTACTGATGTTGCATGAATAATTTAAGACGGTTTAAAAAAACTGTGAACGGAACATGCTAAACTATATGGTCGACGCGTCCATACATCCCAACAACTAACCAACTGACGATTGTATCAGTGCATCATTGGTCAACAAAGATGCACCGGCTTACAAGCCAGGCCGTTCAATAGCAAACAACGTACGTTTGGCGCTGTGAGTTAAGTTTGCTATACTATTTGGTTTGGTTTGGTTTTTGGTTTTACGACACGTCGACCGTTGAGTCATGTAGCGTCGCCAATCTCTCACGCCGATTGGTCGCGGGCGAAGAGTAGCGACAGGTGAGACTCGAACCCACAACCTTTCGATTGTGAGACGAGCATCTTGCCCCTTGACCACTCGTCCCCTCTATACTATTTGGGTTAACTTTGTCGTCCCAAAGAATGTACGCAAAAGATTGTTTGCATTATCCATCGCTCATTTGTTCCTCCTGTGGACCATTATTTTAATATCTGTCTAAGTCACAATACGAGGTCGGGAGGTGAACCTCCAGTTCCAGGCACGGGTATGATTTTCACCATTATCGTGACATGTTTGCTTTTGAATATGTGTATGGTCTGTTATATTTTCATTCACCATGAGTGTGTTACGTCCTCCCATGCGTGAGTTGTAAACTAGCCGCTCTTTGTACAACACACTCCAGCCGATCTTGATCACGGCTAATAGTGTAATGAATTTGGAGCATGCATTATCTCTTTCTGACTTAAGTTGTCCATTGATGCCGCTGTACACCTTTCAATGTCAATTTTTGTCATCGAAAATTCAAATTTGGTGGCTATCATTTGGATGCCAAGTGTTCGCGGCATTCGGCTCGTGACAAGTCACCCCTCTTCTGTCACCTATGATTGGTGTCCAATCATACAGTAGACATTGGGAGATCATAACTATGTGGTAATTTGAAGGGTATTACCGTTGGAGCCTCGGAGATCTCGAACCTGGCATTTGAATGCCATACAATATCGTACTTAATTTATGGCATGAGTCATGTCATGCCCCATCATCCGATAAAGGTATAGTTTGTTGCATCTACATTTCATCAAATATCATATACGTCTTAGGTATAAATATCCCATGCCTCAAAATCACGCTGAAATTTCCTTGAGATGATTGTTTAATACACCAATGTCGTTTGTATCGTTCCTTAAGGTTACAAAGCTGTTCCTTACAGGCTCCTTGTGATAGGTACGTTCGGTTTGCGGTTGATCTTTGGGAAGGGAACCTTGCATGGGATAAAAGCTATACCTGGATCGATAATTAAGAGAGATACCACTGCGCTATTCGTTTCTTTTGCTACTTGTTTCAGAATGCTACAGAATCAGGGGCATATACACGTCAATATAAGACCCTGATTCGGATGCTCGTTATCAGTTTTACTCGCATCTCCGGATCCTGCCCGATAAATGGAACCTAGTCATCTCATGAGAACTTGACCGAAGCCTCTGAATTTTCGATTTTTGGCGACTATTTTGTGTTGTTTACAATTTCTCTAATTTCTGTCGACTGACAAACAGCAGCGCGATGTGCTGGTGAACTACTGCTAGAGGAGCAGTAGTTCACCAGCACATCGCGCTGCTGTTTGTGGCCGACAGGGTACACTCGCCTGCTGTGATCCAACGGTCCTGCTGCTCGCCCAGCTGACGCTAAGTGTGTAGCTCTTACTCGCCCAGCTGACGCTAAGTGTGTAGCTCCTGCTCGCCCAGCTGCCAGCTAGGTTCTGGCCGGCCTTATCGGCTTGTGTTGATGCCGGGGCTGAGAAGTTTTCACACATGGTAGTTATATGGCCGGTTTAAGCCATTATTTGTACTGACAGGGGCATAGTAGTTTTAGCCACTTGGTGGTGGATTTGTGTTTTAGGGCGCGCCGACTGCGTTTAGCCACATGGTGGTTCAAGCCGGCTAAAACTTGCCAGCTTATATCCCTGACATGGCTAAGGCTAGTTTTAGCCGGCTTTTTTGTACACTCGAGTTGGCACATTATGTGTCCGCACAGCCGGTCGTGACGGTACGTTGTGCTGTGTCCGCACAGCCTACCGTCTCGGTACGTTGTGCTGTGTCCGCACAGCCTACCGTCTCGGTACGTTGTGCTGTGTCCGCACAGCCTACCGTCTCGGTACGTTGTGCTGTGTCCACACAGCCTACCGTCTCGGTACGTTGTGCTGTGTCCACACAGCCTACCGTCTCGGTACGTTGTGCTGTGTCCGCACAGCCTACCGTCTCGGTACGTTGTGATTTGTCCACACAGCATGCCGTTTCGGTACGTTGTGCTGTGCCCGCCTGTCCGCCCAGTCTCCGGTCCGCCTGGCCCGCGAGCCTCGAGACGGTCACGTCTCGCGGCGGAGGCTGCCCACTTCGCCAGAGGTCACGCTCAATTTCCGATCTGCCCGCCGCAAAGGCGGCCAATGCCGCTGCGGTCGGGGCGTACTCGGCTCGGCTGGGCCTGCCGAGTGGCTGTCCCGGTGGGACTTCTGGACCTCCAGTCTAGCGTCCCGTGCTGTTCCCGGCCGACGACACGCACAACAAGACACCATGGACCGCGCATGATTAAGCGGGCGACGCTGCGAGCGTGAGTGCTGCAGTCGTCCCGACATGCAATCAGTTATTCCTCACTTGCCTTTTCTCTCCTTTGTTTTTTCCCTCACTTACTGGGCGCTACATGACCAATGAAGTCGAAGCACTCCTAAAGCCCTAATAACTAACTAACTTCCCTCACTTACCCGCTCTCTCCCCCTTTGTTTTGACTTTGGCTTTGCCTATCTCCTTCTCTTTCCTTCTCCCTCCACATTTTCCTCTACACCTACATCTGCATCTTTTCCTCTCCCCCCCTCCCCTTTACCTGCGCTCTTTGTGTCTGCTTATGCAGTGTAACATACTTCATTGTGTGACCTGGAAATTTACAATTAATGGTATTATATTGTTTCATTGTTCTGTAGTTTTCATAATTTTTCCACATGGAATGTGTGGGCAGTCATGAAATCCATAGCCGATAAGTAATGCAACATGGAGGTGACTGAATTGAATTGGATATATCTTTTCCTCAACCTGGTTCTGGGTTCCATCCACAGGTGTTGATTTCTAAAGATGATTGTGGGGGGGGGGGGGAATGCATGAAGGCAATGGGCAGTCCCAATTTTTTTTTTTTTTTTTGGGGGGGCACTCCATAGGGGCAAAAGGCATAGGGCCCTATGCCATAGGTCATAGGGGTATAGGGGAGCACTCAATTGGGTCCCATATTAAAAGTTTAAATTATGGGGGGGGGTAAGGACTATTGAGGGGCATTTACCCCCTCAATAGTATATCAAACAACCCCCATGGTTCCATCATTGAGTGCCTATCCTGTATTTACTTCCGATCTTTCACTATTCCCAAGCAATTTTGTTCTTCGCCTGCACAGCGAATGGAGAAGCATTTTAGGACATTGCTCCAATGTATTTTGTATTGTATTGTGTTGTATTTTTCATGTTAATTCGTGGGTGCACAGTTCTTTAAGTACATTTCGTCATACTATCATTCAAAAACATGTTTTAACACGCGCACTGGAGGGGGGGGGGTCGAAATCCGCCCACCCCTCCGGCTTTTCGTAAATCACTGCAGATTTCACCGGTCGATATACGCGATTTATGAATGGTACGCATAATGAAGTATGCGTACCTGCTTAGAAATGACCGGCGCGTCGTTTAAAGCAAGAAAAATGGAAATCGACCGAAATTTTTTCAAGTTAGGGGCCGCTAAAGTAAAAAAAAATTATAGCGTCAGACCACAAAAATCGGCGCTGATGCGCTTCCCGTATATTCGCAAAAGGGAAGTGTTCTTGGCAACACTAGCGACTTGTTTGATGTATATTGATATGCTATATAGTTTTAAGATCATGTTAGGTCACCGAGGTCAAGTCAGGTCAAGTTCATGACAGGTTAATGGAACCAAACTTGATCAACTGGAATGTTGTCATAAATGCACTACTGTTTGTCATTTGTACTGTTTGTCATTGCGTCTCCATACTTTATTCATGTACTTCACTCCTTTCTTCACGAAGTCGATTGCTCCGAGCTGCCCGACGGAGCAGTCGGGCGGGCGGCCCGGTTTCGGTAACTGGAACAGGTAACTGACCTGATAAAATGGTGCTATATAGGTGACCTGAGGTCAAATGTTGGGCTATATAGGTGACCTGAGGTCAAATGTTGGGTCCAGCATCTGCATTGCATCATTAGTAATGTCCAAAACATCATTGATGTCCATTTTGGAGCATTTAAATACAATCACAGCGATCCATAACGATGACAAGCCAAGCCACGCAATACCAGAACATTCTGCGAATTTGACCTCATTTGACCTTGAAGATATTGACCTAAGGTCATGACATTTGCACACAATAGAGTTCACTACCGTACCCATCCACCCTGCGAATTTCGTTCCTCTAGCTTCACTAGGAGCCGAGATCTTAGGGGGGGCCCCCCCCCCCTTCCAGTGCGCGTAATTTTCAGAGGCCCTCCAGGGCGCGTGTTAAGACATGCCGAATACAATTTCACGAATGATTCTTCATAGTTATCACACTAAATTACAAACAAAGCTTGCTTGCACATGTATAGATTAAAATTACACCCTGTACCAGTACGCCAGTTCTAAGCCCCATACCGGCGGCGCACCGCCCTAAACCCGCGAGCAGTGGCGGTACCCAATGTTGCATCGGGCAGACTATTCCACCTGTTGCTGCTCGAAATGTGATGGATCGATGTGTTGCGGTTGGGTAAGCGGGGCCTCGCCGTCTATGCACTGCTCGCATAGCTCCGTCAGATCGTCGGATACACATGGACCGTATGCGCGCAGGGGTGTTGGCGTCGTTCAGGCCGCGACATATATTGGTGCAATCATGTTCCAATACGGGTTTATCGATTAGTGACCAGTTCCGTGAGTCAAGGACAAAAGTAATATGGCCTCGGCGCCGTGTGCCCCTTCCCCACTCGGGCTGCAACGATGATGATTCTCTGAATCCATTGTAACTGCTGAGATGTAGTTACAACCCAGACAGACGAGCAATATATGGTGTGACAGAAGAGCTTCGGTGGTAAAGTGGCGTCGGATATATTTTAACAAAACTGATGATGTAGCATCGGTCCACAGCTGGGGAGACTTGCTGATACCAGTGCAATGCTCTGTCTATTGTGATAACAAATATTTTGAATACATTGGAAGACTTACAAGAGCTGCCAGAAATGTAATGTGCATGTTTTTTCACGGAATGTTTAGTGCCAAGAAGGGCGAAGTCATTTTTGTCGCGTTCATTTTTAGATCGTTAATCAATTTTGAGCCAGTCGTGCACAGATGCCAGGGACTTCTCAAGGACAATTTTGAGTTGGAGTGAATTATCACTAGATATGAACAGTCAGGAAGTTGACTCATCCACTCATTTATCCTTTCACCCACCGACTGGTTGGTCACCTCGCTGCCTCGTTAGCTCACTGAGTTATCTACTCGTTACCCCTCACTCAGTTGGTCAACAAACCCCTTCAAACATCACTCTCGGAGCTGTACGACCTATGCAGTCGATGTGCTCCTAAACTACATCACTCTCGGACGACGAATTATCTCTGCAATGGACCCACCTGACGGCCAAACTGGCTTTTTGGCAATCAATCGGTTAGTATTCACTCCATGGTTGGGAGAAGCTTGCTAAACTAGTTCGGACCATCCCATCAGCCAAAGTCATAAAGTCATAAAGTGTTAAGGCTTAATAAGAGCCACGGGGGCCCATCTGGGTTAAGCCTATCTAGAAAAGGTACTATAAATGTACATATTCTCACCCCAATCAATCCCTTATCCCAAGTTCCTAGGAGGCTATATATCCCAGCCTATCTAGCATCATCCACTTGCTATTGCATAACACCCTCAACAATTGCAAGCTCCTCCCATCATACCCATTGTGCTACCATAGCCCCTGCTTAAAGGGGTCTGTGCCGTGCACACTTAACACAAATCTCACCCCATCCATCCAAATTAGAACTCAAAAACAAGATTTTCCTGTCTAAAAAATGTGTCCACCCTACTTTTAAATACATTCAATGAGGAACTCCCCACAACATCAGCAGGCAGCCTATTCCACTGATCAACAACCCTTTGACTGAATACCTGTTGTCGCTTAACTGTCCTACACCTCAACTTGTCTAACCTGAATTGGTGACCCCTGTGATACTTTAAACTGAAGAGCACCATTTAAATTGACCTGATCTAGTCCTTTAACAATTTTGTACATTTCAATCATGCCCCCCCCCTTAATCTCCTGTACTTGAGTGAGTACATATCTAATGCCATAAGCCTTTGTCCATATTCTAAGCTACCTATTCCACTGATGAGTTTAGTTGCTTTGCGTTGCACTCTTTCTAACTTGTCTATATCTTTTTGTAGGTAGGGGCTCCAAGCTTGCACATAATATTCCAAGTGCGGTCGCACATATGCTAAGTACAGTTTTTCATGACTTCCTTGCTCTTATATATCACACTTCTATTAATGAGTCCCAGCAGCTGGTTCTAAAGCTGGTTCTAACCGGTTAAGACCGGATTTACTCGACCAGTGCTGGCCAAACTTCCAAATATCACTTGGGATATTAAATGTATGCGGTTCGTACGGTGCGGTGCGGTTAAATGTTACACCCATGCCCACAATCAGCTGGTCCTCAAATCTGAGAAACTGTACGTAGCATCCTTAAAGGTGGTGGCATTTCTAAAGCGAGCATATGGCAGTACATTGCATAGGTACGCAAACGGAAGATGGAACAATACAAACCTCCAACTCCAAGCATGTCGCATGACAACGGTCAATGTGTCGTAAAACCAATAACCAACCAAACATGTCGACTAGGTGACATGTATGAACATCAGAACAATAATTGCTTGGCACATTACACACAACTACCCGAATTGCTTTCTTTTCTGCTTATAAATCGTGCCCCTGCCGCTCCTTAAAGATAAAACAACCGCGGCACAAAACCACATGTTCTCTTGGTTGGTTGGTTATTTGGGCTTAGGGGCGCATCGACTGCGTTGGTCATACAGCGCCCACCACATTTTCTTTTGTAGTTGACTGGTAATTATTTTGGTGCATCTTTGATAAAGGGAAATCCCCGGTAATTGTGTTGTTTCTTGGCAAGTTCTCAATATATCTTTGACAATTATAAGACATGTGTACCAATGTTGTCACTGCACGACAATGTGGACAGACTGGGATACAACTTCGACGAAAATAAAGTTGTCTTGTTCTTGTCGTTCTTTGTGCTAGAGCTGTTATGTCGGTGCGCTAATTGTGCTCAGTTGGTACAAGTAAATCATGGTCAAATCATATAACCACCGTATTCCGATCATGGTCAAATCATATAACCACCGTAGTCCGATCATGGTCAAATCATATAACCACCGTAGTCCGATCAATTTCCCAATTCCGATCGGCTGGCTGACTCGGTGCAGTGCCAGTTATGCCGCACCTCTCCGCCTGCTTTGGTATGCGCACATCCGGCCAGCTGTTGCCGGCGGCGGAAGTGTGCTCACCGGCAGTGGCGCCCCCGCGCGGCTGGTGCTGGGCCGTGTTAGCCGATGTAGCGGTGGGTTGATCGGTTCCTGACGGCGGCGGATATGTGCTTACCGGCATCGGCGCGGCTGGTGCTGGGCCGTGTTAGCCGATGTAGCGGTGGGTTGATCGGTTCCTGACGGCGGCGGATATGTGCTTACCGGCATCGGCGCGGCTGGTGCTGGGCCGTGTTAGCCGATGTAGCGGTGGGTTGATCGGTTCCTGACGGCGGCGGATATGTGCTTACCGGCATCGGCGCGGCTGGTGCTGGGCCGTGTTAGCCGATGTAGCGGTGGGTTGATCGGTTCCTGACGGCGGCGGATATGTGCTTACCGGCATGGCGCGGCTGGTGCTGGGCCGTGTTAGCCGATGTAGCGGTGGGTTGATCGGTTCCTGACGGCGGCGGATATGTGCTTACCGGCATCGGCGCGGCTGGTGCTGGGCCGTGTTAGCCGATGTAGCGGTGGGTTGATCGGCTAATGACGCGGGTCTATGGCGCAAAGCTCATCAACCCACGTGCTGGCGTGTTTGCATCATTCAGCCGGTCTTTGCAGCTGTTCGTGTGTTTTGATCGATGTAGACACTGGTTGTGTCTCACGACTTGGCGTTTTTGCTATGCCTTGTGATAACGTGTCGCATCGCGAGTCACGTACGGGTGCATCATTTGCATTTGGTGACCACCACCACCCAAGAAAGTTGTAGGGTATTCAGGTTTGCCTGTATTCTTGCGATGGTTATTGTTTGAATATTCGTTGAAGCCTTGCGCAGCCATGGTGTATTTTTGCCATTCTAGGCGCCACGGCTTCTCTTTATTTTCCGGTATTGAGGGCTATATTCAGGCGTTTTTTTTTTCGTTCCTGGGTTCATTGCTTTTTATTAGAGCAAGCGGTTACGTCTCCCCTTCATTTCAGAGGAGCTTCACCTTCTCCCGTACTCAGTGTACGCCGTGATACGGCAGACAAACTCGGTGTCCGGCTTATGGCTGAGGCGAAATCTCTGGCGGCCAGCGCCCCGCATGACGTGTTGTGGCTGCCAAGTCGCCATGCATGCTAATCAGCTGTGCTGTGTGCCGGCGGGGCGGACTGACCTCGCGCGACAAAGGGCGGACATTAGGTGGAGCGCGGGCGGTGCCGGCCGCTGGCTGCTATTGACCGCGCTGACCGCTGACCGGGTGAGGGCAGGGGCGCCATTACCCAACCGCCGTGGGAATTACCCCCGCCGTGGGAGCCCATAAGCCGGATAATGCGGCCGGCGTCTGTTGAAGGGGCGGCCAGCTTAGCGCGCCGTCATTCGCCCGCACTGGGCCCGTGTTTGAGGTCTGAAACCACTCGTCGCGGCGTGCTGGCCGTACCTGCCGTGTCGGCCGACGTTCGGCCCTTGTTTGGAGTCATCAGCCGCCAATCGCGCCGTGCTTGCTGTGCCGGCCGTATCGGCCGACGCTGGGCTCGTGCTTGGAGTCTGGAGTCGCCGTCACGGCGTTCTGGCTGTGGCAGTTCTGTGTCAGCCGACGTTGGGCCCGTGTTTGGACTCTGGAGCCGCTCGTCACCCTTGTGTTGGCTGTGCCAGCTGTGTCGACCGACGCTGGGCACGTGTTTGGAGTCTGGGGCCCCCTTCACCCTTGTGCTGGCTGTGCCAGCTGTGTTGACCGACGCTGGGCCTGTGTTTGGAGTCTGGTGCCGCTCGTCACCCTGTGCCAGCTGTGTCGACCGACGCCGGGCACGTGTTTGGAGTCTGGTGTGCCCTCTTCACCCTTGTGTTGGCTGTGCCAGCTGTGTCGACCGACGTTGGGCACGAGTTTGGAGTCTGGTGCCCTCTTCACCCTTGTGCTGGCTGTGTCGACCGACGCTGGGCACGTGTTTGGAGTCTGGTGCCCTCTTCACCCTGTGCCAGCTGTGTCGACCGACGCTGGGCACGTGTTTGGAGTATGGTGCCCTCGTCACCCTTGTGCTGGCTGTGCCAGCTGTGTCGACCGACGCTGGGCACGTGTTTGGAGTCTGGAGCCCTCTTCACCCTGTGCCAGCTGTGTCGGCCGACGCTGGGCACGTGTTTGGAGTCTGGAGCCGCTCGTCACCCTTGTATTGGCTGTGCCAGCTGTGTCGACCGACGCGTGCTAGCGTGCCCAGCGATGATTACCAGCTATGCCATGGTACGGTGGCCCAAGCTGATCTCGGTGCTACTGTAGCTATAAGTAAGAAGATGAGAGCCATAAGTGCTCCTCAAATTATACAGGACCTTCCGCGGAATAGTGAATAGACCACCGTTCCTCGGTGGTCCAGCCATCTCCAGCTTATAGAATAGAATATTCTAGAATAGAATAGAAGATTCTTGGACAAAGTTAGCAGATCGTGATAATCAACATCAACATCAACGTCGAATACCGAACAGAGACACACCAAAGACCTGGCAAATTGTATGCTACTCAAAGTAGCAAAAGATATACATCAACGTACCAACGTGGATGAACGTACTGAAGTTTGAAGCACCACATTCAACTTTTGGGGAGGATGAGCTTCCACCTTCCCTGAATACGGCGTAATCCTTCGCGAAACAGGGCTTTCATATCCTCAATCCTGCTGGATCTGCGTGTAAAATTTAGGGGATCTCCGATCCCGCAGCTCGCTGTTGATCATCGGTAACGTAAACCTAGTCCTTGGGCCTTGGTAAATTGTGTATGTAGTTTGTGTTTTGATCACTGGTGAGCATTGTATCCCGTGATCAGTTATCTAGTATCTGAGCCTTGGGCTCATCTCTGGGGTCCTATGACGTGTTCGTTTGTGTTTGTCCGCTTGTGTCTTCTGAGGTCCATGATGTGATGTGAACTAACCATTCGATATCGCTGACAGATACCGGAACTTATGTGTTCCGGTAGCGTTTCGCTCAGTCATATAAGATGGATGTTGATGTGATTGTTTCCAGTGAACGCGTTCTTACAAAACTTATGGGATCGAATTTGTGATCCCAGCAAACTAAAGAAACGCTTTAAGAGCATACAATGCAAACTGCTACAGGACAGGAACCGAAGTGACGATGAAATCTAGATGACTGAGGGCGATGGTGCTTGTAAGAAGTTTTATGTGGGTTTCCTGTTTCCAGTTAAAAGCGAAAGCTAACATGGTCATAAAGCGAATACAAATTCAGTATTCTTCCAGTTTGTAAGACATGCATTCGGATGAGGCAGCTTCACGTCCTCCGTGTAGAAATTGTCACAAGAAAGGTTTCATCTTAACTGGTAGAGTCAGTCGATGTAGTTACCATGTGATGCGACAGTAGTTTGCTATTGTCTGACTTTTCGTTAAAATGTGAAAGCTTGCTTATTCTGGCACCCGCTAGTATGTTCAGCTATTTCCGGCAGGCTGCAGTACGGGCATCAGAATGGGAGCGATGGAGGGAGGGGTGCACATCATTCTCATTCAGGAAACATTTGGGCTGAATTTGGGTATTAGTTTTGTTTGCACCGGCAGGGGACAAAGCCTGTTGAGGGGGTATAATGTACATTTCATTGTCTTCAACTTAGCTTTGGGTGTACACTGGTGGCCATTGGTGGCTTGGGTCTGGTCCACCAGCCCGCCCCTCAACCAGAATAAGACAGGACAAGGCTTCCTTTTACGCCTTGGTTATCTCTGAGACCAGCTAGCGGATCGAGTTCAAAACATAGCTTACAGCCGAACGTGGTGGTACTGGCTATACGATTGATGATCTTGGGTTATATAGGTTATAGGCACGGTGAAGATTTGTGTGCTTTTGAGGAGCCTCCCCCATATTTTAATAATTTCAAACTTTAACATGGGACCCTATGGAGTCCCCCATCCATTTTGACCCACCCATTTCCTCAATCCCCTCCTCAAAACAAAGAATGCTCAGAAACTAACGTCCCTGGTTACATGTAGATTAGAGCAACGGAAGGATTTCGATAATGTTTGCTGCTTGTGTTTCCTGTGAAGCGCATATAGAAACAGGCTGTGCAGCTTTTGGCCACTGCAACACCGTGTGCGCTCACGGAACACTTTCTGTGCCTTTCAGATACTGTGTTCAGACTTAGGGACGCCGTGTGCGCCCCTGGGGTGCTGCGTGCGCATCTTCATTCACCCAAATATTCAAAGTTGGGACGTAGCGTGTGGCTCTGGGACGCGGTGTGCGCCTCTGGGACACCGTGTGCCCTTCTGAGACATCGTGTGCGCCTCTGGGACACCGTGTGCCCTTTTTAGACATTGTGTGCGCCTCTGGGATGCTGTGTGCGTCTCTGAGACACCGTGTTCCCTTCTGAGACATCGTGTGCGCCTCTGGGACACCGTGTGCCCTTTTTAGACATTGTGTGCGCCTCTGGGATGCTGTGTGCGTCTCTGAGACACCGTGTTCCCTTCTGAGACATCGTGTGCGCCCCTGGGACACTGGGCCTCTGACTTCGCTCCGGCGGCTGATGTCATTGACCCGGAATGCAGCAGCGCGACCACCGGTGTAACCAGTCTCGCGCCGACCACACGAAGGTGACTTCGCGATACATCGGTGGCGGCATCGCCACCACTAACGTCACCGAGTATTGCATCTATTGCTGCTCAACAATGATCAAAGGAAGGAAGCGTTTTTCGAAAACTCGAGAACCTTGATGTCTTTTGCTTGCGCGCACTGCTGTACGCCAGGCGGCCCACTTGTTTTGGTTGTGGCCATTTTCTGACTGGCTGTCTGTATTGCAAATGATAATCGTCTGTAGAACTATCAACCCTGGATAATTGAAAATTCCCGTGCAGAGACGTAGCCAAGGGCGGGGCTCTTAAAAAAGCGGTACTCCAGATCAAACGCGAAATTTGGATATTTGCGTCACGCCAAACCAGATGTTTTTGGCGTGTTTCGCGCACCGAAAACAGTCTCGATTCAATTAGTTGTTTTCGTTTGGTGGGCCCATCTTAAGAAAATCCTGACAACGCTCCTATCCCACGTGGGTCATGCAATGATGACAAAGGGCAGGCGAAACAAACATGGTGTTTCCTTGATGGTGGACCGTATCCTGCTCTGCTCCTTTTTGATGGGACATGCTATTGACGCAACACGCTGTTTGTCACGGAAGTAAACCGAAAACATTGTAATAAAGTGAGACGCGATGAAGACGACTTAAGCGAACTAAATACGTGCCAATTATTGGTAAGCAACGCCTTATAGTCTTAAGGTCTTCTAATCACAACACGTACGCGTTTTGATTTTTGTTCCTATGTCCTGAATGTTCCTTTGGGGGAGGACAGCAGAGATTGTGCCCGTTCCGCTCTCTGTATTCACCAGTGAGTATGTGCGGCATTGTAGGTTTTTGGTATATGGTATTTGTACGTAATTCACAGAACACAGTGGCGTATCTAGTCCCATGCCTACCAGTAGGTGCAAAATGGCGCACGGGTGGAATGCGGCGCGAGTGGCTACTTGACCTTAAGCAGGCATAATCGGGCCAAAACTAAGACTTCGGAGAATGCTCCCCACATATGAAAGCCTGCGTGAAGTTAAGACAATGGGGATGTTTCCCAAATATGAAAACCTGCGTGCAAGCCGCCGCAAAATATTCGTCCACGTATTATTTGAAAATAGTGTATTGATGGATGGAGAAGTGTCGGGGTTTCACGACTCTTTCGACTATTGAGGTTGTCAGTAGCCCTTTTCACGACGGCCAATAAGCACCGGGATGCAATGTTGATGACTTCGTCTAGTATGAAGGGCATATCATTTAAATATATGTACTTTATCTGTATGTATGGAATGTTCAAGAAGTTTTAACTATGAAGTAATCAATTAAATATTAAACTTAACCAACATATTCAAATTGTGGCACTGTTTGAAAAAAGCGCTCAATTCACAGAAACAACTAGCCAACTAGGCACCATGGCCGGGAGGTAGGAGTTGTCGGATAGAACATAAATTTGCCGTTGGATTACCAGCAAATATGCAATATTAGGGAGAAAGTGGTAGTACATATCCTGCGGATGAATATTTTTCCTTTTACGTTTTATTTTATGGCTGTGAAGTACCTGTATTATGAATAAATATTGAGATACGTCATTTCCAGATGCTACGATTCCCTCTTGACGCTCCCGAAACTATTAAATTCTCTCCACTTTACAAGCGGGTTGTTCACAGTTGTAATGGCATCCGCTGTACCGCACCATACGTGGCTCCGTTTTTAAATGTTGCTGTACTCCTACCTGAATAACCCCTACTGTGGGGGGGGGCAATTGATCCTTGTCTTTGAATATCATACACGCAAGAAAGAACAAAGCATGAATTGTTTACAGCACCCAAAAGACCACAACACGTCCAAAATATGCGCATCTGAGACAAACTTGTTTGTTGGCTCGCCTGACATATTTCAGCCGTAAATGATGCAATCAGAGCACAAATAATGACGTCATTTTTTTAAACGTGGATTATGGTTCGTCCCAGCTATCATAAAGGGCCAATCACTCACTGCAGTTTAAGTTGGCTGGCAATATTGATCAGAGTGGTCGAGTGCTCGGAAAATTTGGCATTTGAAGACCGCTGAATTCGACAAACAGCTGTTGTCATCGAGTTTACTTCCGAAGTCAGGCTCGCTTGGTCTGACTTCCAGATTTCCGACTAGATGATGTCCCAGGCGCGGATGTGGGTGTACATTTTCAGGGTTTGTGCATAAACAAGCTGTTACTAGTCCAAAACTTGTCGTATTAGGTAACTGAACCTACTCTGTTTGTTTATTGATATCATAAATTGGTCCAATCTACAGATTAAAAGCTTTCTGATCAACGTAAGTATTATGCCCTGACCCCGCCATTGGGATGTCATGACGATTACTTCCCGCTAGTGCACGCGTGAAACCGCCTAGTGTCGCCAATCTCTCACCCCAGTAGGTCGCAGACGACTAGCAGCGATAGGCCGGATTCGAACCCACGACCTTTCGGTTGAAAACAAGTACCCCACTGCTGGACAAACTCGCCCACAGCCGACGCTCCTGTCTCGTACCCGAAGGGTCATAGGTAAAAGGCTCGCGTACGTCCGAGTGGTCGCGTACCTCGCGACCACTCGGCCTAAGAGAATGGCTGCTCTTTATAACAGCCCAGCCAAATGCGTCGTAATAAGCCAAGTTTCTTCGTGTGGTGCTATGCCTCAGTGTCTGTCTTCATACCAGTAGCCGATGTCCAGACTGATTCCGTACTACTTTTTCTCTATTTCCTGTTTTGAGTTCTTTCGGCGATAACCGAATCTGACCGACTGAAAACAAATCAGTCAGTCGATTTGCCAGCGCTAGGCTCCACAGATTCCGCCGATTTTTCAATTCCTCAGCGAGTTCGAAGTCGGCTGCCACTCGTCTTAATTGGGTTTTGCCGGGCACTGCTGCACCGAGGCGACCCATTGCTCTGGCGCAACAGAGCACACGACCTGGCCAGTTGCCAGCTTGGAGCAGCGGTGGTGCTGTTCACCACAAGGTTTTCTGCCTGATCGGACCAACATATGTGCCCCTCCCTGGCTACTTGGCGCATTTGCCAATAATGGACTTGCCCTAAAGAGGATGAACGGGATTTTCGTGCTGAAGTGTACTATTGATGTATGCAATATGTATTCAAGACAGACGAGCACTCCATGAAGGATCATCCTGCTAAAAGCAGCTTAACCCTCGCCTGGCCGGCCGGCCGGCAAACCCACCTTCGCCTCGCCTGGAGTTAGAAACATGGTCAGAAAGCCCTGGTAATTGGAATCTTGAGGCACATCATACATTCACACTTTGGATGATACTGAGGTCACTAGAGATGATGTTACGGCAGCATGCGTACGTAGACTTAAATCCCTGGAAAGGCAGAGCTTGTTTTATCTCCGCACCGTGTCTCAAGACCTAGCGTACATTAATGTTGTTCGTGACTTTACGACGCACTAAGTAGCTTAAGCCGTATGGCATCGGCTGTCTCTTACCCCGGTAGGAAGGAACGGCACTGCGGATAATCGAACCTTTCTTTGGTTTCCCAGTCGCGCCCAATTTATCCAGTGAACTACCGACGCCCAACATACATGAAGGTGTTTATATCCATCATAGTAAAAAGGGTCAGGACAGGGTAGGCCAGGTCGGGTCAGAATCAGGCTTGCAAACCAGGTTCCGAACTATACATGGCAGAGACACAGAAAAGTCGTTGGCAAGCCAAGGTAGCATGAAGCTCATGTCACAGCTTATTTCGCCTTTTTTGGCCATGCGCCATGTCGATAAAAGCATCGAAATTGACCTGTCTCAGGTCAATGACCTTGACCTTGATTATAATTTAGAGATAGCTGAGTTGTTTGTTTTGGTGAATTTCAATCATGTTGATATGTGGCAACTACTCTAAATGTATTTAGAGTAAATGGCAACTACTCTAAATGTAGGCATATTTTTGGAACACTGCTCTCTTTCATTCGTCCATGACCTCTTTCATTCGAGGTCCATGACCTCGAATGGCCTTGACATAAAATGTGTGCGAAATGTGTAAAACCAGTGCATATGAGAGTTTCGTGTTTCTGCTTCTAGTAATTCGGCCGCTATCCCGAAAAAAAAACCTGAGAGGTCTCTCGAGAACTTGGCCCTGGCCCAGCGAGTGGCTGAACTTGGTCTTCAAAGTTACAAAAATTCAGTTGTCCGACAGACTAATTCTAACAATGCTAAGGCAAATAGCACGCATATCAGAGTTATTTCAATCATTACATCGAAAAGAAGATGAGCGCAAAACGATCGAAGTGGTCGGCGCCCTAAAGCACCAACCTACCACCGCCCCCAAAATAAAAGTACAACAAACGGTCATTCATACCGATAAATACTTGTGCGGCCCTGTTTAATTTGGTTTCCTTTGCTTCCCCTTCACGTGGGAAAGTGAAACTAAACTTGGAAAAACTCATACCCGAGTACCATACTATTTTTGTAAAGGGATAGTTCCCTTTGCGAGGATTGTCCTCTCACACTGGTATGCAATCTGGTGGTTCCGTTCGCCCTATTTCTACCCAGTGAGTACTTGTTGCGCCGAAGTTGCACATGCATAATTCTAGATTGGGGGCATCATGAGAACATCACTAGTGAAAGATTGAGAAATTGAATGTTGTTATTGAAACACATGTAGCGACTCCGCAGCATTCATCTCAAATGGAAAAGAGTCGGGGAGTACGCTCTTAAAAGCTATTGTGAAGTTCATAAAAAGTGTAACACAATTTTCGCCCGATATCTTCATGTCATTGTTCGTTATTTCAAACTTATTATTACCTTTTAAGTACCAAGAAGAGCGTTCATTCGCTTCAAGAAATGTGACATTGGGTGGACGTGATGTGTGGAAATGCCAGATAATTATCACGTAGCATATGCAAAGTTTGGGCGAATCTGTTAAATGCTTCCGAATAGGGGGTCTTTGTGTCGTTCACGACATGTTTTCCTTTTTTTGCCTTTTTGGGCCGTGCGTGCGTGCTTCTCAGGGCCGACAACAGCAGCCGGCCGTTTTGACGTGGCTGCAGGCCTGCAACTCAGCGTCAAAACGGCCGCCGTTGGCACGCACAGCAATTTTAAGACCGTGTGACCGATGAAGGCCGCTACCTGTGGCGACGAGAGCGGCGTGAGTCATCTCGGCGCTCGTGTCGGCTGGCGTGAGTCACCCAGACCGCCTCGTCGGCTCCCGTGAGTCGTCTCGACAATAATTCGGCTCCCGTGAGTCGTCTCGACAGTCATTCGGCTGGCGCGAGTCGCCTCGACAGCCGTGCCGACTCGCCGGACGCGCCCGCTTTGACGCTCCTCAGCCCCGCGGCTGCTCCGCGGACGCAGTCAGCTGACGCGGCGGCGGAATGTCCGTTCTGCGCGCCGTGACGAATCCGGGCGCTTGCGACTCACCGGTGCAGCCCCCATCGGCAGACGGGTCGCTGGCCACTCTTTCTGTGGTCATTGTGCAGACGTAAAATGGCCGTGTGATCGACGCGCCCTAAATCATCCTCTTCAGATGATCGCCATCACCCCTGGTCCTGGATCAAATCCTGGCTACGCCACTGCTATGGGAGCCATGAGGGCGGCTGTTAGACTGCTATGGGAGCCATGCGGGCGGCTGTTAGACTGCTATGGGAGCCATGCGGGCGGCTGTTAGACTGCTATGGGAGCCAGCCATGCGGGCGGCTGTTAGACTGCGTGTCCAAGATTTCAACGCACGATCATGTGCGCCTGACCGAACGAAAACAAAAAGCCGTCTTGCACAACGTAAGCAAGTTACGTAAGCAAGAGCACGGCGTCGTGCAGTTCCTCCGGATTGGTCGGGGGATCAGTGATCGGTGCTTCATTTGGGAACCATTCTGGACCCAGGTGCCCGACCAATCGCACTCCGTTTTACGCAGCGTTCCGTCCGACCGCCAGCCAGCAGCCGCGGCGCATCGGCCCGGCATCATTCCGACTAGCACTTTCGCCACTGCCGGTACCTGCGGCGGGCGCCGCCCCGCTCCGACGTCTGGCCGCCGCTGTGCCAAGGTCACTGGAGCCGGCTGCCGAACCCGGTGTATGGCTCATCCCAGACAAAGCGCGCAGTCCGCGCAGGGGAAACCGCGCCCGACGCGCCGCTCAGCTGATTAGCATCGCCAGCGGGTATCACCTAGCGCTGCTTTAGCCGACCTAACGCAGCCAAGTCAACCCAGCCTGACCTGGCTAATCCTAGCCGCACCTCACCAAACCCAATCAAACCTAACCGGACCTAACTCAACCTAGCCGCACCTCACCAAACTCAACCTAGCCGCACCTCACCAAACCCAATCAAACCTAACCGGACCTAACTCAGCCTGGCCGTACCTCACCAAGCCAATTCAAGCCTAACCGGACCTAACTCAACCTAGCCGCACATCACCAAACTCAATCAAACCTAACCGGACCTAACTCAACCTAACTGCACCTCACCCAATCAAACATAACCCAGCATAACCCAACAAAACTTGGGCGCTATATGACCATTGCAGTCGATGCGCCCTTTAGACCCAAATAACAAACAAACCCAACAAAACTACCCAATCAAACATAACCCAGCACCACCCAACCTAACCCATCCTGGCCTAACCTACCCAACCTAGCTCAATCTAACTCGTCCTAACCCAACCGAACTCAGCCTAACACAACCTAGCCCAACCTGACTCATCCTAACACAACCTAACCTAACCTAACTTAACGTAACCTAACCAACCCGGTGCGCTACAAATCGCCTGATATCGTTTAACCTTTGCACTAAGTCTTGAGTTATGCTGCCCGAATGGCGCCCGGCCATACACCGCTCGAGCCGTGTCCACTTCCCGAGTCACGACACAACTGCATCCACTCCCCGAGTCACATTACAACTACATGCACTCCCCGAGTCACAACACAACTGCATCGACTCCCCGAGTCACAACACAATGCATCATCTCCCCTAGTCGCGACATAACTGCATCCATTCCCCGAGTCACGACACAACTGCATCCATTCCCCGAGTCACAACACAACTGTATCCATGCCGAGTCAGAACACAACTGTGTATAACCTATGCAGTTGATGCGCCCCAAAACCCCAATAACAACAACAACACAACTGTATCCATGCCGAGTCAGAACACAACTGTATCTATGCCGAGTCACAATACAATTGTATCCATGCCGAGTCTAAGCGTCCGCTTCATTTGACACCGCTGGCCCTGTCACTGTATTCTAGTATTTGTAACAGGGCTATTGCAAGGCGTCGGCGTCCCCCGTCAGGAACGAAAGCAACTTGTTCGGCTCGCCCTGTTCTTGGGGATCCTCAGTCATAGTGTGGTCCAACCACAGCTTGGTTACATTGCATTGTTCCCCTAGCAGAATGTTTACTTATATCCTTCCTCTTTGAAAGGTAAAGTTGAGACGGAAGTTCATCTATCCTTAAAGATTTTGTTTGTGGAACGTGCTGAGAGCCGTGTGGAGAGCTTACAATTGGAAGCTGCGCGGCGCCAGAACTTTCCTCATCCTTTACGATTGACTTGCTACGCTCTTGAAATTATCCTGTCTGTGCTTCTGGGACATAAGCGGAAGAAAGGGACTGTCTGAAGCTAATCCAGTTCACACAATGTCCACTCCTATTCGCTCTCCATTGAACCTATGTTGCGAGCAGTGGTAAATGTAAGAAAAGGGGTAATGTCGTTGTAATATGTTGACAACTAACATTGCTTTCAGAATAAATCGATTGCTGTTCCCGGCCACCACTCGTGTGGTAGAAGCAATATTTTGGCCGATGGTGGACGGTGAACAGGGGCGGAGGCTCGTGTACTTTTGGTGTTGCCGGCTCAACACTTATCAGAATATTGATGTCATGCGACACCAATATTTTGACTTCCCTTCGAATGGTCGCCCAGTACTGGTATTCACTCCCTGAATTTGGAGAGGGCACCAAATTCCTCTTAAAGAAAGAGACAAATGCGCAATAATCAGAGCACAACAGGCCTTCTTAATCGATGGAAACGCCTATACTGCCACTGCAACACTAATCATTTTCGCGATTTAGCATTCAGTGTACATGAAGTCAATGTGGGTGAATCACATGTTGGCAACACCAATAATTCTACGAATTATCCACCTGTGATCGCGAATATGTTTGGAGTGTTGTGGGCTGCATCATTGATGAAACCATTACGTCCCGAGTAAATTTCCTTTCAAAATGGTGCCATGCTATATTTATTCCATCCGTCACTAAGTGTGCATTTGAGCTAAGTTAGGTTGAAGCTGGTGACTCAACTGCGACCCTGTTCGGACCAAAAGGAATGATTCCTACTCCGAGTGGTTTTTCCGGGAGAGAGAGAGAGAGAGAGAGAGAGAGAGAGTGGAGAGAGAGAGAGAGAGAGAGAGAGAGAGAGAGAGAGAGAGAGAGAGAGAGAGAGAGAGAGAGAGAGAGAGAGAGAGAGAGAGAGAGAGAGAGAGAGAGAGAGAGAGAGAGAGAGAGAGAGAGAGAGAGAGAGAGAGAGAGAGAGAGAGAGAGAGAGAGAGAGAGAGAGAGAGAGAGAGAGAGAGAGAGAGAGAGAGAGAGAGAGAGAGAGAGAGAGGGAGAGGGAGAGGGAGAGGGAGAGGGGAGGGAGAGGGAGAGGGAGAGGGAGAGGGAGAGGGGGGGGGGAGAGAGAGAGAGAGAGAGAGAGAGAGAGAGGGGGGGAGAGGGAGAGATAGAAAGAGACAGTCTCCAGTTCTTCATCATATCAAAAAAGGAGTAAACTCCCGCTCCTAATTACTTTTTCTTATAGATAATATAGCAATCAGTATCTGCCAACATAACATTTCATCGGTATCAGTATGTGTGTGCTGGTTCAGTAGATTCATGTCTAGTAGCCGTGCATCAGAACATAGTTCTCAAAATGTCCCTGATGTTGAATGATTGAAGGTCTAGAAAGGTCGTTCATGTTCTTGCCTAAATTAAAGCCATTCGTGAAATTCATCAAATAATTCCTCACTAATGGCAGATGCCCTACTCAATTTTTTCAACTGCTATTTTGTATGTCTGCCGCACAAAAGCGTGAGCATTTTATCTTCGCCACCATGAACTTTGATCAAAAACCCACCAATGAACAGATGGAATTCAAACAATTCCTGAGGAATGGCAGATGCCACACTACAATTATTCGTCTGACGTTTCCATGTCTGTCTCACAACAGCGTGCAAAAAAATTCACCACCACACATTTTTAGAAATGCCACCACCAGTGATCACAGCAGTTCACCAAAACCATGCTGCTGTGTTTTGTTTTCATCTCATACTTTTAGTGCACAACACACCAGTATTACACGAACGGTACTTTATTGATCAACGGGAACAGCTTGCCTACCAGAACAACTCATTTCGACAACACTGACCGAAATCACGGGGATGCGGCAGGCAGACACCGAACTGAGCAGGACAATTTCGTCACCAAACACCAGTTGTTTCAGTATATAGCAGGCCTACTTATGGCAACGATGATCTCCCGATGTATCCGAGATCGTTTGCTTATCTACGGGGCCATTCAATGATAACGAATTGGTACATACAGCATGGCGGATGCACCTACTAGGCCAGGGGTGAATACTACAAACAAATTAGCTAACAAGCTCTGTACTCAGCCTGCTAATGTAACAGCGAATTGCGAGCGAAGCGATGGCGTATTTATTGAAAGCCGTCTTTTCGCATGTATTAATCAACTGACATTTTACGGGGTGAGCTCGAAAGATGAAGCTCTGCTAACGTGCTAGCGAACAAAAACACCCCCGAGACCCCCGAGTGTTTTTTTTTCTGGGGCTGGTTTCTTAAGGCCAATGATGTGATTTCGGTGACCGGAAGCTGGTCGGAGCAGATGAGCGTCACTATTGCTTCATCCAACTGCGCATCGTGGACGTACGCAGCTCGCCTTTTACTAGATATGCTGTTGGGGGACTTCTGCTAATTTTCGGGGCCCGGAACGATTTTTTGCTGGGCCCCAATGAGGCCTTTTATGACATATATTAAGCTTTAGTACACCCGTTGGCTGGCCCCGTCTGCGCCTGGTGGTTTCCGGTGCACCGGTCCTGTCACCTGGTGCACTCCTGGCGGCCGTGTGTGCCTGATTCGCCCTGTGCATGCCTGAAGGCCTTGATGCACGCCTAAGTGCATGCCTGAATTTGGGTGTGCACGCTCGGGATCTGGTCGAAGCCTGCCACGTTTTGCAGACTGGGCTAAGACCAGACAGATGTTCGTGATCTGACAGCGCTGTCAGATGCTTACCTCGCACGTGATGTATGAATTTTGACGTCCTGGATGTCCTTCCCCGGATGGCAGCTCTGTCAGATGCTTACCTCGCACGTGATGTATGAATTTTGACGTCCTGGATGTCCTTCCCCGGATGGTAGCTCTGTCAGATGCTTACCTCGCACGTGATGTATGAATTTTGACGTCCTGGATGTCCTTCCCCGGATGGTAGCTTTGCACGTCTTTATTTTACAGTTCGCGATACCATTTTCGACTTTCCTGTTCGTGAATTACGCTTCAAAGAATGAAGACTTCCTTACAGGGGAACCCTCACTGGCGGAACCACTACCACTGGTCGTGGGATCACTGGAAGCAGGCCTCGAGACCCCCGCATCATTTGACATAGCTAAAAAAGTCATCCAGAGAATCGATTTTCCTTCTACAATACCCTGCGGCATATCAATGCTCAAAGTACATTGCACGCACTGACAATTTCGCGTGTTTCCGGCTCTTGTCCCCGTGACTGGTGCGAGCTTCAGATATCAGACGTGCATCGCGTTGGTACCTCTCCTCCGGAGGTACGGGACGGCAGTTCAGCAGTGAAAGTCATCACTGCTCTGTATTTATTTATTATGCGCTGGTCGCTTTATTGCAAGTTGCAAAATATCTAGGATTTAAGCATGGAGTTAACACAAATTCCTCTGCAACAAAGTGTAGCAATTTATACTCCGATGGAACGTGCGTGGAATTACTCCAACTCCTTTGACTACAAAAGAGGAGTCCCCCCCCCCCCGGAATCATTCAACTCCATCGAATTCAACTCAAATGCATTGACATTATTTGTATTTTAAGTCATATTTATTTTTACGCCATTTGGCAGTCGGTAGGTTGAACATAGCTTCGCGCAGGAAGTAATTGCAACCTTATTTCTATGCTGCCTAAATGGAGGAGCACAAACCTATTACCGTCGGGTGTTTCTGGTTCTGTTATTGATTTCAGTACGAACCATCAGCACAGGTTCTTGTAGGATGAAGTTCGTGTAGTCGTAGGCTGTTTGTTGGCGGGGTACCATCATGCCAAAGTTGTTTTGACGTTTAATGTTACGTCTATGGGCGCTGCAAGGGAATGATTGACACACAAGCCTTGTCGTACTTCGCAAGTGTCTGCTGATCGTGGCACCTCTGCTGACATACTGCCTTCATGAATACTGCCACATTGTCTGCGCCTCGAATAGACGAGGATTGCGGTTAAGTTGTATCCTTCTCAGTACCTGTAACTGTGATGCCAACGGTAGCTGATGGATCGTTCACACAAGTGTGGTTTAGCTGCGATCACGTACCATGGTACATATGCTACATCGTGATGTCTGCTGCAAGTCATTCATTCAAGTCCACCAGCCATGAGTTGGCCGCGACACAACGCATGTGATGCCTAGTGACAATGAGTGATGTAGGTATAGACAACGCATGTGATGCCTAGTGACAATGAGTGATGTAGGTATAGACAACGCATGTGATGCCTGGCGACGATGAATCTGATGTAGGTATGTTGGCTGCTGAACTATTTGAAGCCAATGGTGATAATTATGCCTGGTTTGGTTGTAGGTAGCTTCAGTAAAAAAAAATCACCTCGCCCCAATCTATCCCCTTCCTCAAAAGTTTACATGGTAGCCACTTATCATGGACGCCACGTGCCACAAATATCCGCGTTCACAAATTGTCATATTCGTTTTATAAATCGACCCCCATTACCGAACTTAACGTGAGTGAAATGTACTGTCGGTCCAAAGATGTTTTAGGTCGCCTTTGTGCTCACCCTTGCAGAGCCAGATATTTCTCTTCTCGAGGACTCTGGGACTGAGGTGGAATGTGAGCGGTGAAAACACTGTTCACACGCTCCGAGCGATGTCGTTACTCTTGGATCCTGGCGGAGGCCGATGTTTATCGCTGTTCGCACCCTTCGAGCGATATCGCTACTCCTGAACCCTGGGAGGAATGCCGGTATGTGTCTCACTGTTCATATCCTCCCAGCGATGTCACTACCCCTGCACCCCGGGAGGAATGCCGGTATGTGTCTCACTGTTCATACCCTCCCAGCGATGTCACTACCCCTGAATCCCGGGAGGAATGCCGGTATGTGTCTCACTGTTCATACCCTCCCAGCGATGTCGCTACTCCTGAACCCTGGGAGGAAGACCGGTATGTGACTCACTGTTCACACCCTCCCAACGATGTTGCTCCTCTGGAATGCCCACGAGGGAGACCGATGTTGCTCACTGCCCACTGGCTCACCGAGTGTGTCAGCTGTCGGGCACCGAGCCCAGCTCGTTACCGTCTTGTGCTGAGATCCGACGCGACTGTATCGGCGCGTGTCACGCCGTATCCTGTGTCCAATAGCTCCAGATCAAAGTGGAGCGTGTTCGGTTAATGCTGAACGGCTTGCTTTCACTACCAGCTGTGTTAGCCGATAACACGTTAATACCGGTTTGCCTGTTACTTGTCTCCATATGCATTTGGAAAGTCATGTAGGGTTTGCTGAAAATCAGACTATATATTTATTCCACGTATTTGTATCTGAACATGAAAGCACACCACGATGGTAACGCTCGAGGAGTGTTAGTTTTACTTCCGTGAAGCTTGCGTGTCGTAACAACTGCATCCGCACCAACAGCTTTCAAATTGGCGGTCATATGCGATGTTTGTTGGCTACGGCAAACGAGCTCACGTTTGGGCGAAACTACTGCAATTTTTAAAACTAGCGCACCCAGCTGTGCATAACATATTGGGCTGAATTCCGCGGCGACGGTTGGTGTAACCCGCTCACGCGAGCAATAAAACTGCATAGCCAGTTAAACATTCAAAGCGCGGTCAATAACGGCATGTGCACTTATCCGGCCACGGTCGGCTAACGCACGTATGCCCTACTTATCTGTTGGCTGGCGAGCCTGTGTTCCGTCGCCAGGCTGCGACCGTGCCCACCGTTTCACACACGGTCCCTACCGTCTGCACTCCCAAACCGGTTTAGCCGCGCGGCCGGCCGGACCCGAAGCCGCCCGGCTCGTCGTCTGTGCCGGCCGGCCGGTGGCGGCGACTCACCCCCGCGCCACGGCTGTCCGGGTCAGTTAGTAAGATCCGCGCAAAATTTCGCCTTCACGCACCGGCGAGCGCCGAGGCAGTAGGTATATTGTTTCGCCCACTGCAAGCCGGGCGACGCGAGTCGGTGTGATGCACATCGATCTGGCTGCTCGGGACGGCCGCTGCCGCTGTCGGTGGCGGACGCGCCAGTCGTTGCCGGCGCTGATGTGATCAATGTCAGCCGCCTTTCAGCTTCCCGGAACTGTATTGCGAGCGGCAAACCTGTCAAGTGCGTGTGCCGATGGCCGACTGCGAAGCTCCTGACTGAGTCCGGCCTCCCGAAGCTACTCGAAGTAATCCTGCGCGCTCGTCACCGCTCTGACCCATGTCCAGTTGTGGCCTCCCTGACCGGTACACATCCACAAATGTTTGTAGATGTAATCATTGTCGCCCGGTTGTGACCACTTGGATCAGCGCCCATCTGTAAGACGGGCGAACCGATGCGGGGCGACACTGCGACTCGGACCGTCGCCGTCCACCCGTTCGACTGGGCGACGACGAGCCGACGTTGCCGAGTTACAGCCAATCACACAAACTTCGTAGACGTAATGACGCTGACGGGGCTCGTCCGATCCCGACCGCACACCGGTGTATCGATTTATGGCGGCGCTGTCCAACGCTGTCGATACGTAATCACACGCACCATTTGCATCGCCTCTGGCTGATGTGGCCAGGCGTGGCGGCCGTGACCCACGCACCCACACCCTGCTGCCCACATGTTGAATAACGCACGTTTACCACCACAGGTGCACCTGCTGCGCGACCAACTCAAGGCGGAGACAACTGCGCGACTGGACGCCCAGTCGCGCACGCACCAGCTGCTGCTGCAGAACCGCGAGCTGCTGAGTCACATCAGCCAGCTGGTGCAGCAGCTGCGGCTGGCCGAGCGGCCGGCCGCCGCCGACAGCAGCCGGTCGGCCAGCGTGGAGGACCTAAAGGCGGCGCCGTCGGGCGCCAGCTCCATGGACGCCGGCCTGGGCAGCAGCTCGGTCAGCGCGCCGCCGGAGTCGGCTGGCGGCATCCTGGAGCGGCTGACTCGCGGCTCGTGGACGAGGCACACGACCACCTGAGGCGGGCGTGTGTGTCGAGCCAGCTGGCCGCATCCACTGTGTGAGGCCATTCTGGGGCGGGCTGCTGGGTGTTGGGTGTCGTAGGCTGTCGTGCTGTACTGTGGCCGGAGCTCACCGCTACTAGAAACAGCATCGGAATCGCCCGTGGGTGTGACTAGTGTACCCTTCCATGAATGATGCGAGTTTCTCTGTCGGAGAGGGAGAGGGCGGGGCGGACGTTGTGTTTGTTTGTGTGTGTGTGTGTGTGTGGAGAGGGGACACATCCTACCCCTGTGAGGTGCGCCAATCGATTACACTGTGCACCTTGTACGCTGTACAGCAGTGCAGGATGATACCGCCTCGGCCATTTGTTACATAATCATTGATGTTGATCTGATGTTATCCATTCCAGAGATCTGAGCCCCACTACTCAGTATTTTTTATAGATGCTGTTAGTTTTTCTGCGAACAAATGAGTGACGGAAGGCGGGTGTCTTATATCCGGCCATTTTGTGCATCATACATGCGCTGTACATAGAAGAAACTAAACATTCCATCCTAGATCAGGTCAGATACCCATGTGTTCTGATGACATGCTGTGTGATTAAGTTAATAGACAGAACAGTGTTGCTGAACGTTTTCGCCTCGCCGTCAGACGCATCCCTCAGCTCAAGAATGAATCAGTCGAGCTGAGGTGGAAGGAGGTGTGTGGAGTCTGTCGGGGGTCCGCCGGAAACCGTTACTGTGCTTACGTGTGGTGGCCGTCGGCTATGCTGGCGAGGTGAGGTGTCCGTCGACATGGGGTAGCTAGCCTGTGGCCCTAAATTTCGCCGGTATGAGGCAGCGGCAGTCAGCTAACGCTTAGCAGCTGTAGCCTGTTGCCGGGTGGTAGCGGTTTGCTGTCGTTTTTGATGCAGTATCATTTGCTCGTTAACAGGACACAGACGGCGCTGCCGCGACCCGGTGTCGCGTCTGCCGTCGTGTCGCTAACGATCAACGAGATGCGAACGAGCTCATTGGTTCGTTCTCGGGACATGGCGTGCTGGTGCTGTTATGGTCGACGGGCGGCCGTCGCCACGTAATGATGTGGCAGTTTGGTCGCGTGCGAGACGGCGGGGCTGATACGCTACCGCCAAGGTGGTACCGCTGCCACGCCATCTGGGGGACGACGCCGGTAGCTGAAGTTTGCCCGCTATCCGGAGGTTGCATGCTGCTGCTCACAGCGGCAGCTGAAGACGCGGTATCGGGTTCGATGCGTGACGGGGTGGAAGCGGAGGAGAGGGAAGGTACTAAAGGGTCCGCGGAAGGCATGTGCACGAGGAGTCTGAAATTGCTCACCGAAGATAATGAAGCAATAACCAAGACAACTGAAGATAACTAGAATATACACGAGAAGATATCGCAGATTTATCACAAGGACACTAGAAGTAACTAGTTGATGTTAGTGGTTTGTCCTCTGGTAGCCTGGTGCCGTTCAGCGAGGCCTAGAGCATTCAGTGATTTCTTGATTCTCGAGTAAAGGATTGACCTTGCAATGCAATAAATTTATAGATGATCCGGAGTATTGTGGAGTAGGGCGTTTTCTAGTGAATAATCACTGGGTGGGAAAATAGAAAAGGGGCATCTGTGCTGAGGAAAAGCGCACTTTTAGAAGAATAATGGGATAATTTGGTAGAACAGGATGAAAAGGGCACAAATACTGCGTGGGAGAACCAGAGCGCTGGGTGGATTAACATGCTTTAAAATGCATTGTTCGGGAGAAAAAGCGAAGTGTTGCTGATTTTTCTCCATATGGAAACATTGTGTAACTTTTTTTTATTGAAATTGGCTGGATTGGAAAACATTGAAGCGCAAAGACTGTCTTCTATATCTCATTATCAATGCCAGCGTATATTTCATTTATATGCGGGTCAACCACGAAGTCAGTATTACGAGCCCAGATGGCTAAACGGTTGAGACAGTCACCAATTCAAGAGCAAAACACATGCACACAATTTCATAAATCCAATATATCAAGACGAAAATACCGGCTTAAATGAAGTTGAATCAGATGGAAGCGCACAGCACATTTCGGATAACATAAGATCCAAGGTACCGCAAATATGCAGTGCGGCCAATGGAATTGGCTGCCTGCAGTGCAGTAGTGAGCATACCGCGACTGGTTGCAGGTCTGATGGAGTGGTTCAGATCGTCCCACGCTGCTGTGGCAGAGAGCTCCCTGCTCCCTGATTTTGGGCTAGGCGACACCTGGGGAGCTCCAGCTCCCCAGGTGTCGCGGCTCTGGTGTGTCCCTTTGTGGTACACGTTCGCGCATCAAGGACATTTCCTTTAGGGCTTTCGGACACAGCTCAGCATGCAGGGACCGAAACACATTTACGTAGTGGTGGCGATGAAGCATCATGGACTGTTCGTCATGCCCAGGATGCGAGAGCGGGTGTCGCGTGTTCGCTGTGTCGCACGCCGGCAGCGAGTTGAGCAGCAACGTTTACACACCTTTGGCCGCCAGGATATGATAATGAGGAGGAACGTGTGCTGGTACTAGGAGCTTGCGGACTTCCGGGGTGAAGTGGTTTCTGAGTGCTTGAAGGGATACTACGGTGGCATTGTATCTCTGGACCACCATGGATATGTGGCTCCCATGTTAGGTGCTGGTTAGGGACGGCTCCTGAAGCTTTCACGGTCGAACAAGGAGATACTACGATCGAGCCTGATACAGTACCGTTTTTAAGACCCTGCCCTTTTAGAGATGATTTGGTGTCAATGATAGTGAAATGTGTTGTGTCAGGATTCATTTTTAGAATATGTTCATTTGAAACCAGTCATGAAGGTAAATGAGGGATTCCTCCAGGGCCTCTAGTATCTTACTGCGGAGAAATGGCCCCTGCAGTTCCGGCCGCGGCCCCGTTGTCACTGAACGTCTCTCATTGCTTTAGCATTACCACGGGGTTGGGGAGGTGATCGGACAGGGACTGTAGCTCCGCGGTAGCCATTGGATACGACTCCCGCAGTCAAAATCCCATGGACAAGGCACTCTCAAATCGCACCTTGAGAGCGCGTAGGCCGGTGGTATTAGGAAGCTATCATTTTGTCCGCAAAATATCATTTTTTAACAATGGCAAATCTTAAAACCAGATATTGAAAAAGAAGTGGCTGAAATCGAAGGATTTTTTTTTTTGGGGGGGGGGTCCCTCCTATCTTGTCCAAGCTTATCGCGTCGCTGGTTTGTCCCCCCCCCCCTCAAATTTCGAAACCATGGCTACATCCATGGTCTCCAGCGTATTTTTCTGGGGCCCCCGCTCGATTTTTTGGACCCACGATACGATTTTTAGGGGCCTCATTGCGATTTTGGGGGGGCTCAGCGGGATTTTTAGGGCGCCTGGCATAATTTTTCCGAAACCTGGCGCGATTCTTGAGGACCCTACCTCTCGGGGGGAGGGCACGTCTCCCTTTGTCCCCTCCTCAGTACGCCTCTGGCTGAGAGGGCTGCAGGTGACACCGAGGACTACAGTTGGTCGGCTGACACCTTTCAGAGGTAGTTCTTAATTTCGGGTAACCACAACGATTATGGGGGCTCGGGGTCTCGGGGTCTGCCTGTCCCGAAAACTGTTTGTATCTAGTGTACTCCCGTAGGCCGAATAGTTGAGCTCCAGCCTGATTGGGGGGGGGGAGGGATCAATGACTGAGGGGAACAGTGGCCCCCTTAGCATGTACAAAGTGACACCCCTGGTGACAGCGTCTGGCACACCATAGCACGCCTTAGCAATCAAACATTTGTTGTCCATGCAAATTTGACAATCTTGTATTTGCTATGGATTTCGAGATAAAAATCTGACCGTAACCTCCCCCCACCCCCAATCAATGATACACGCATATTTTTGTTTTGAAAGTTCAAAGTTGCATCAGTGGAGGGAATTAGCTTCCAACAATTATGCCGCTCCAGTGCCAACGGTCGAGAAGCCTTGATCCAGTCGCGCCTATTGCACTCTTCCAAAAATTTCCTTTGATACGTCTTACAAACCGCTTGCGTCAGGAACGGATCCAAGACGGGGAGGGGTGAAGGGGAGGACCGCCCTCCCCTTATGACACCGAAGGGCGTCCTCAGTGGAGAGGGGCGCCTCTCCAGGTGGAAAGGGCATCCCTCCGAGAAGGGCCAGTGCACACTCCTGCCGCTCAACGAAATTTGCAGTCGAAGGCAACTCTCCGATAACAAGAGGCGCCCTGTGACAGACCAGAGTTCACCCTCCCCTCACGTTCAATACGTTGTGTAGTCAAAGCCGTCCCTCGCCATGGGAAGGCGCCACCTGAAATTTATCCCACCCCCTTTACGAAATCATGAATACGTCAGTGGTTTTAATTTAACCTTGTCAGGTTAAAAGTTTCTACCAAATACTTGAATAATTGGGATAGAAACTTCACCTGGCGATTAGTTTTACTCCTGTTATATTTTTGGCTCCATAATCATACGACTGGTTCTCTATGCATGCCATTTGTCACTGAAACCCCAGGACGACACAAACATTGAATGAACACATTGCACAGCTCAGATGCAATAACTGATGTTCACTGAAGACGGTTGCGACTACCATGACAACTATTCGCGTGTAGCGGACCGGGGTGACAAACTCTTCCGAGATCATCAACAAGCTAGAAGAAATATGTCACTTGGCTGTGTGCATAGTGCAGACATGGTACACACAGAACAATTTACTCCGCCACATACTAAATGAGAAAGATGGTGGGAGCTGATTTCATGACCAGACAACATGAGATCTACAACTCAACCTACATTTCGACGACCGCCTCCTCCCCTCCCCATTCAACATCAATCACTGAACGTCGTCAGATGAAATCCCAGTGACTGAGGCTGTTACCACTGGCAGATGTGGCCTAGGCGTCACTGAGGTTGTCAAAATCATTATCCCATCATTCAGGCTGTCTATGTTACTAGTTGGTGTTACCAAGGTCGTCACTGAGATATTCGCGCAGGTCGTGGTCGTCACGCAGGTCGTCACTTCACTCGTTCTTTCTGAGTTCGCTATTGTCGTTCAGGCCAAGGTTGCTGTCCAACCCTAGAAGTGGGATATGATGACCGCCTGCCGGTGAACCTGGCACTGGCCTTCACAGATGTTCAGCGAGTTGGTTTTCACGTTGATGTCCTCCTCCAGGATGAGCCGCTCACGGTCCAGGTTTCTGAGTTGAGCCTGGACCGAGGCTAATTCGCGCCCAAGGCGATCGGCATTCGTCTGGATCTCCTTGACCTCGAACACGAGCTGCCTCTGAGCACGGTCGTTGGTCATCTCCGGACACGGCCTCTCCGTGCGCCCCTTGAGGCGTGTCTGTGCCTTAGCCAGCGGCGTGCGCAAGTTCTGTATGGCTAGGTCCAGCTCTCCGATGGTGCGCTCGATCGCGGCAATGTGCTCTCGAACCATCGATAGCTTGTCCTCCAGTGCCGTCTTGGCGGCTCGTGTCTCATCCACACGATGATCCAGCGCACGGTTGGTGTGCTCCACCTGCAGTCGGGTATCACATTCAGATTGCTTTAGCATTGCTTCAAGACTGGCCTCCAGCTCACGAGCAATGTCCACTTCGCGGGTGGCGAATGCCAAAAGTTGTGTCGCGTTATCAAGCCAAGAGCTGACAGTGAGACCTTCCGTGTCGATTTTGACGTCCCCAGCGATTAATTTCATGCCTGCCGACTCCAGGCTTAGGTCACGCATGCTCCTGTCGATGTCGAGCGCCGCTTGTTTCCTTTCTATGTCGCGCTCAAGTTGATATTTAGCCTTCCGGAGACGGCGCAACTGCTCTCTGGACTGTTCTCGGGACCGACAGAGCAACTCAAGTACACCTTCAATGACTTCGACTTCTTTTATCAGTTGTCGCTCTGGATCGTCATGTACACGATCAATACCCAAACGACACTCTCGCATTTCTAGGCAATCCTTGGTACGCTGAAGCGGGTCTTGAAGATCCAATTCAGCCTTAATTATCCGCATGAGCATCTCATCCATCGATTCAATGTGCTTCTTTACCTCTGCGAGTTTGCCGTCCACCTCAGACTTCCAATACTCCAACTGTTCCAGTCGCTGGTCCAAGCGCTTATCGGCTTCATCTTGAGATTTTTTTGTTCGAACAGCTATCTCATCTCGTAACCGATTACATTCACCCATGAGAGACTCAGCTGTATTTGAATTTGATTCCGCATTGTGGAATTTTATGTTATTGGCCAAAGTCCACTCTTGGGGTGTGAAGCGCGGCGGACGAGCTACCATGCGAGACATGGTTTGATGGTATGACTTGGTGAGTTTGTAGCTATATTTGAGTAATTATCGATTAAAGTCACTATCACAAAACTTGGATGGTGGCTTTCCAAAAGGGCCCAGCAACTACGGATTATTACCAGTAATATCCTGCCCGTGGGGCCACAGACCTCAGCACCACTCACGATTAGACATACGAATAGGTATGAGCACCGTATGAAATTCTGGATTTGTTTGTTCAATTACCTTTGATTCACGTCTTGGACGACCAAATTTTGCAGACAGAAGTTCTAACATCTCAGGGCAGGCAAATGTGAGTTTTTGCAGCTCTCTTCCACATTAGTTGTATGAATTTAATTTCCAAATATTAAACCTGGATATTTGGATAATATTTGGAAGAATATGTTGCCATAGCAACGCAGATATTTGGCAGGCCTTGCCTATGGAAAGTTATTACATTTGTGGTTGGAAAATGTAGCATACAAATGCAAGCACAAATAGTCTATCAGATAAAGTGCATTTGAAAGTATTCGTGGCAAGCAATGTGACATTTTCAGACTTGATTATGTTAATCATGACACAAAAATATGAACTTTATGCCGTTCTTAATTTATAAGCCTTAATTTATACACCAATCTAGACTAAGTTCACACATTCCTGATTATCGTCTATGAACGGCAAGAGGTTAAATATAGCTACCAGTCAGTAATTGTCTCTCTAATAATTTACTCAATCTATTCACAATATTAACAACATCGTGAAATCGATGGTAAACAATCAGTGATATCGCATCTTCTATCAAACAATTAGAACAGCACCTGATATATGCCAGAAATATGGTACCCTTCCTAGCAAGGTAACAATGCGCAACAGTTTCGTAAACGGTGATGAATTCGATCAGCTGATTTTGTATCAACTCCATACCGTTGGTTGGTTATTAGGGTTTTAAGGCGCATGAACTGCATTGGTTATACAGCGCCCGTATACTAAGGTTAATAGTAAGGTATGGCCGGGGATCAGCATTGGAGAGTTGTAGATAATTCATGTATATTAATTATTTCTGTATGCCTACAATGTACACTTCATGATAAATCTTCGGTGGAGTAGGTCACCTCCCTTGTTGATTTCGATTATAAGAATTCCTTGAAATTTGCGACAGAAGTAAGGTAAAATAGCGGTGTTGTTGCAGTTTAAGGTAACCACAATACAAGTTTTACACCAATTTTACGTCCATGAAGCATACAAAGGGATTATGCTTGGTTAAGTTTTGTTAGGTTAAGGTTTTGTTGTACATTATACAATTTTGTTTTTCATTCTATTAAAAAAAATAAATAGAAACAGTTCAGGCTACATTAGGTTAGGTTAGGTTAGGTTAGGTTTTTCCACTTGAAAATCTTGGAAGAAAAAATGTTCGGACATTTTCAATTTTTTACAAAATAATTTGCTTTCTTGAATTGATGTTCAGGCTATATTAGGTTCGGTTAGGTTATGTTACATCATTTTTTCTTAATTTTTGCATTATTTTATATGCTATGTTACCCAACTCCAAGCCCTTCTTGGGTGTCAATATTCCGGTAATCTTTACCTTTCGGCCGACATGTACTGCCAAGGTTAGTGATTTGTAAAGAGGTGTACAGTGACGTCACAGGAGTCAAGGAAGTGACGTCACAGGAGTCGGGTGTCGATGACGGGCACGAACATAACCTAACCTAACCTAACCTAAATTAACCTAACCTAACCTAACCCAACCCAACTTAACCTAAGCTAACCTAACCTAGCACATCGACACCCAACTCCTGTGACGTCACTTCCCTGACTCCTGTGACGTCACTGTACACCTCTTTACAAATCACTAACCTTGGCAGTATGTGTCGGCCGAAAGGTAAAGAAAGCCAATATTCCTCCCAACTGAAAATTATGGATTTGCAGAGGAAATAAGTAGTCACATCGTGTTCACCACATTCATAAACATTGCATCAGAATAATACATTCCAAGAAATCAGAAGTTACCTTAAACTGCAAATTGACCAAAATGGTTTATCTTAGAACAATGATATTATTGTTGTTATTGGTGTGAGTAATGTTATTCCATCTCACACCACATCAGGTTTGCTTGCTTGGTAAATATATATAAGAAATCCTGGTAAATTTGCAGGTTAAAGTAATTTATGATTTCTTGGAATTTCTTTTCACAATGTAATGTTTATGAATGTGCTTAACATGATTTGACCAAAATATCTGTGGTTCAACACTAGTCAGTTTTACAGCCGCAATTTGCTCTTACGTCTAGTCACTTTTCATCCTTCCAAGTCATTCCTTGCTTCAACTAAACATTCCAGACATGAACTAAAAAAGTTCATCGAAGAACATTTATTATTAACAAGAATTGGTTTCACTCAATTTGTTCAGCTTCTTCATTCACAAAAATTGTTTCTTTGTGGTGAGAATAAAACGATTTTAGACGGATTGTTTTTGTATAATTTTCTTTAAACCATTTTATATTTTGAAACCCATATCCAAATAGACGGCAAGTAACAAATGAGTCGGTGCACTAGCATCCTACCTCATGGGTGTGTTGTGAATATTTGTTAGCTTTGCGGTGTGAGCATGTCAGGAATGTCAGGTATGGATTTATAAACTTGGTAGACATCGATTAAGTATACTTTTGTTATCATTTTCTCTACAATTGCTCAGGAAGTTGGCTTATAACCACATCCTTCGCTAATTTAACCATAGCACCAATTTGTTATCTGGGAGTCATTCGTTGGCTGCCAGATACCGTAGAGCTGAGTGCAGTCTCCACGTAAATCAGAAAGAGTATTGCAATTTGCTTTTGTTCGCATGTTTAATTATGCTTATTTCAGCAGCATCAAAAGTAAAACCTATTTTGTTATTAAAACTGATGTGAGAATTAGATTTGGTGGTTGCTTTTAATTTATGCAGATCACTATGCTGGCTCTTCTCCCTCTATCTTGTTCCTGAGACCACGTGACCTGAGAGCAAATTTCTGCTGTAAAACTGGCTACTCTCACCACTCAGGACATTTCTCAATGCTGCAGCCCACTGGCAAACAGTGTGGACAGGGCCATTAGCTGTAATTATGTATAAAGTACATAGTAAAACACCCAATAAACAAAGAAAACATGATGCGACCACTCATTTCTTCTGAAAATGCATGCTTTTCAGTTGGGAAGCAAAATAACACCCAGAAAGGGGCTTTGAGTTGGATAATATGGCATAAAAAGTAGCATTAAAAATAAACCAAAAATTGTAACATAACCTAACCTATCCTATCCTTCCATGCAAGGAAGCATATTCTTTAAACAAAAATGGAAAGTTTCCAAACATTTTTTTTCCTGAAAAATATTGAGATTAAAAAGTAACCTAACCTAACCTAAACTGACCTAGCCTGAACTGTTTTTGAAGAAAAAAGAACTCATTAAAATAAATAAATTTCACAAAAAATTCCAGAAAAAAAATGTTCTACCTTACCACAAAAACCTAACCTAGCCTAACTTAGCCAAACCTAACCCCTTTGTATGGTTTATAGAAGTAAAATGTGTGTAAACTTGTCTTGTGGTTACCTGAAATTGCAGTAATACTGAAATCCCTAGGCCAATCCTGGTGAAAAGATTTGCTTCTGTATTTCCTAATGTTATTTGAATGAATTTGAACTTCATTGCTGTAGAAAATAAAAGCTGATTTAGGTAGCTGCAATTCAAGTTGAAATATTTCATTATTAATTTGTCTTTACTATGTAGATGGAGCCCTTAGTGAACATTTGCAAATAAGTGCATGGACTGAACTTGTTGAAGCTTACATAGCAACTTCTTCCTCTACCATTTCTTTTGTAAATCACATATAGGCAAGATATTTACAATTTAAAATAATGCAAGCTGCATCAACACAGCAGATGATGTAGACTCCTTTGGTGATATGGTAATGTCAGCCAACATCAATAGGTTTTAAGTGATCTGACATCAGTTGGTTGAGTTAGGTTAGGTTTTCTTCAAATTGTATATTTTTCTTCATTATATATTATCCCATCCAAATCCTCCTTTTCTGTACCCTTTTCAATATTTTGTGGAGGGAGGATAGCATCTATCTGCATCAACAAAAGTATGTTTTTCTGGTGTTATTTAATGCTATTTTAATGATTTTTATGCTCTTTAATGGGCAAAATGGCTGCTTATTGAGATATATGTGATTCAATGTGAATTGCTCATAACTAAAAAAGTTTTCTTTTACCAAAGAAGTGAATATCAATTTCATTAAAATGGACCCTGCATGACCGACGCAGTCGATGTGCCCCTAAACTCCAATAACTAACTAACTAATTGCATTCAAATGACAGAAAGCACCATAAAAAATCAAGAATTGGCCTATGGGCTTCTCCTATATATTTAGAATTTACTTTTATAAACATTGGATTTGAACTGCTCAATAAAGGGTACCTAAAAAGAGTAGGATTGGTTTATTTCTTGTCCTGGAAGGTTGAAGATGTGAGATCTATCATGAGAGAATGGGTGAGCAAGGATGATCTTGTGTGGTCCAACCTGGATGGGATCAACACACTGCAGTAGCTTTCATGAGTAGAACCTGGTAGGCAAAATGTGGAACTCCATATCAAAGAGTGGATAAACCTTGGAAATAATTGAGCTGAAGGAAACTGCAGGGGTGTGGAAGGTTGGAGGGTTTCA
This sequence comes from Ashinkailepas kermadecensis, assembly GCA_034440615.1. Lineage (NCBI taxonomy): Eukaryota > Metazoa > Arthropoda > Thecostraca > Neolepadidae > Ashinkailepas > Ashinkailepas kermadecensis. Next base: position 46,116 of record JAOTOM010002225.1, read on the forward strand.
TCTTTTAGGTATAGATACAAGGTTTGCACTTGCACTATTCTTCTTTTTCTTACATTGGGAGAAATGGCTCAGCATGAGGTAGTGATCTGGCCACTCTTCAATTCCAAGCAATCTTGCATTGAGAACTTCAAGAAGGCTCCTCTTGAAAGCATCTAATGATGTGGAAGTTGCTATGTTGTTGGGAATGGAATTCCATGCTCAAGCTGAACTGTCATGCTCTCAGATCAGAGTGAGGTTTTGTTTGTAAGTGAGTTTGTGGCCTCTTGTATTCCTGTCTTAAGAAGTGAAAGAGATGTCCCTTGGATCAACCATGCATTGTTCTTGAAGGATCTCCCAATACTGGATTGTATCTGCTCTTAGGAGTCTTCCCTGTATGAAAGACATGGGTGTAATATTAGTTTTCAAACTGGGGTAGTGATAGGGAATTCTGCAGAAAACAAAAGGGCAGATTCAATGGAGGATTTTTCACAAGTATGAAGTTCCTAATTTGGTGCATTGACACTGAAGTGCAGTGATAATTTTCCTATCAGTTCGGGGATTAGGGGTTGGTAGAAGGTGACTCAGCAACCAATCTCACTTTATGCAGTATAAAATGTTTTGTTGTTGTTTGTTTTATGGGATTAGTATCCCTTTTTTTACAGGATTGGGTGGAGTGCTTGGCAGCCAGGAGCACAACCAGAACTTTAAAATGGGAGAGGGAGTAATTATATTATTTATGCGGGGACATGCTTGATGCCCCCTCCTACCACCAAAAGAAAAACGATTTCATCACTATGGGAATGCAAATGTTTGAAAACTGTGTAGGCACATTACAAAATACTGGAGCTCGATGGTGCAGTATAAAAATTGCCAGGACAAAAAGACTGGAGACTTGCAAGCTTATGAACTACTTAACTTGGATTTTGGTATTCCTTTCAAGAATGTTACCCTGGGAATACAATTTTGTGAACATGCTAAAATTGTGAGCATCTGAAAACTTAGTCTTAGTTTGAACTGAAGACTTGAACCTTAATGCTCAAAGTCCTATTTAACTATTGTTTTTGTACTTACAGCTTGTTAATAAACTGTGTGATGCAAATCACAATTTGTGTGAATTCACATTTTACAAAGGTCTTGGTTTGTAACCACAAATAATGTAATATGGACACAATTTTGGTGATGGTTTTGCAAATGATGTGATTTTACCATGCCTGTCTGTGATGAAACAACATGTATTCCAAAATAATATGACATTTTCAAGAATGATTAAGGGATAAAATACTGTTGAATAAATAATATAATGAATAATTAAAATACATGAGACCAAAGGATGTAAGATATATATTTTCTGACACGAAAGGTCATTAAATTCCATAGGCCCTTAAATTTGAAAATCAAGTGAGCTCAGAATATAAACAAAGAAACCCACATTCCATCATAACCACCACACTTTTGAAGTATTCATTTTGACTGTGCAGTCATGAAGACCAACGTTGGAAATAGGTTTGAACTGCTGAAATTCACAACAACAAAAAAACAAGCATGCAAGTACCCAGAACCCGATATAATTGGTGCAAGAATCCCAAAAGTTATACTGCATAAATATAATATAAACTATACTACATGAATATCGAGAGCGCCAACACCAGCACCATCAGTAGAGCACCTGGTGAGGTTGTTGTGGGGGACGGGGTCCTCTCACGCTGAGGCTCTCAGCTAATATGGTAATGGTAATCCCCCCGAGTCGAGTGCACTCCCATTGCTCGACGTCCCACTGACGTCCCATTGACGTCAGTGGTGCTCCCCCCCCCCCCCCCACCCTCCCCTCCCAGTTACAGTTCCATGGGAGGGGAACTTCTGGACTTTGGGGGAGGGATGGCACCCCACCTCCACCCTTCACCTTCCCTGCTCCGCTGCCGACGGCGGATAAAGATAGTTGGCGATCTTCCTTCAGAGTTTCGAAGCCCATTAAATTCCCAGCTGCTCGCTACAGCTGAAGTTCGTAAAAGAGCAAATCAAATTCATCTATTTTTTCTTGACTGGGGCTGCTCTCCATACAAGTTATATGACCCAGAACGTGTGTTATCACTGGAGGGGGGAGAAGGGGGTGTATAAAATACAAACGATGTAGTCACACACATTTTGACATAGTTTGTGATTAACAAACGATGTATTTTCGATTTTGTAGTTTTGTTAGCTCGTGATGCTAGTAAGATGTCATTGACAAGTAATACAGCAAACGGTGTATTCACACAAAATTCGGTGTGAATATACAGCTTGTGATTTTGGTGAAATTGGCCTCAGAATGTCAAATTCCTGTTGGAGCACTTGGGCAGCTGTTGTCGGCTCTGGGCTGCTGTGGGCTCAAGCTGGTGATGAATCCCTGGATCAATGTTGAGCGTCCCATGTGGTTGAAAGCCTGCCAACCAAGTATCCACTGTTGGAGCCTGTGGGTGGAGGCGAACCTGCACTGGTTTTAGGCCTATTTTGGGGTATACTTGGGCATTTAAGTCATTGTTCTGCATCGCAAGACGATGTAGGATTCCGATCGCGGTGCCTCAGGCGGAGCAGACAGTGTATATCCTGGCAGAGTAGACAATATATCTCCCGACAGAGTGGTAGGTAGATATTTGAACACCTTGCTTGCACTACTTGAGGAAAGAGCTGTTGAGTGGATATTCTGCTCTTGAATTCCCTGATTAAATTATGGGTGGGCACAGATTGGCATTAGAACATGGTTCTACATTGTAGGCTGGAGGGGCATGTGCCCTTCCGAAAATATACCAAAATGATGCCCCTCGCATTTCTTCCTTTATTTCACGATACATACCCTCCATGTACAGTCGCTATTATGAACAGTCTTGTAGGTCTAGAATGAGTCCTTTGCTCCTTCCCAAGAGGTCTCCAACTAGTTTTGTTCCTACCCCTAGAAAGCTCTCGAATTTCCAAAATACCCAGAAGCTCTGCAACTTTCAGAGTTCCTCCAGTTCCGCTGGTACTCAATCTTCCAAGAGCTCTCCAACACCTGCAAGTGTCATCAATTGCAAGCGCCTCATGGCGCGGAAAGTGACCGACCGACGTTAAGAAGCATCCCGTCTTATGATATCACTCCAGCTTCAAGGTGTCGCTCTAGACTGAAGAGGCATACCCAACTTCCAGGGTGCCTTCCAGCTTTCTCAAGGGCTCCTCCAGCTTCAGAAGGCCCACTCCAGCTCCCAAGAATCACTCCTGTTCTGAACCGGTCCTCTAACTCTCGGGAGTCCTTGAGCTCTCTGCAACCGATTAAATTATCCAACTTCCCAGCGTCTCTCCATCTCACAGGGTCTCTCATCTAGTTATCTGGGGATTTTCGAAATCTCGGAGGTTACTCAAATCTGAAAATGTATAGAATACTCTATCTCCCAAAGCTACCAAACACCAGGCATCCTTCTCTTTCCAGAGGCCATCCAACTCCTGCTCGAGTTATATCATCAAGCTCCATAGGACCATTCAGCTAAGAGCGTCCCTCCAGTTTCAACGGTCCCCAGCTTCAATTCAAGCTGTTCCGCCAGCCTTAAGGGTCCCTCCAGAAGGTGCCTTCCACCTTGAAATGACACTTGCTGTGTCAAGGGCTCCTCCAGCTTGAAGAGGTCTCTCCAGTTCCCAGGGGCCACTCCTGTTCCAAGCTGGGGATTAACTCCCGAAACTCCTCCATTGTGTTGTAACCGCATATATGTGGCTAAACGCAGAATTGAACTTTCATCAATTTCTATCCGTTTTTTAGTAACAGTAAAATTATATACGTCAGCATGTTTCTGAATATATTGAAACCGATTATTTTTTATGTTAATTTTTCTGTTCATCGAACTTCTTTCTGCCATGGTATCATCTGCAGTGTTAAAATAATGGGTTTTCATCAGGTGTGTGAACAGAAAGAGTACAGCAGGATTTCGAAATTCACTAGAACTATGTCCTTCGCACTATTTGTTTAAAGCTCCTGTGTACTCCATCAGAAACAGTAGGACACTTCGAACCACATTTTTTTATTTGTGTCAAGAGGTAGTTGCATTATAAACCGTACTTTATCTAGGTGCGGTTTATAATGCATTTTATCTGGAATTGTATGATGAGATGTGGGTTTCACTATCCATAATAGTGAGCATGTAATTCTGAATTACTAACAACAACATTCCACGCACGAAATACAGGCTGTCTAAGCACGTATTGTTTTTTTTCTTCACATATTAGAACAATGTTAAAATTTGGTGAGAAGGAATGTGGATTCAGTATTCGCCAAGTGGTATGTTCCACCCATTTCCACTAACAATACATTACGGATCATCTGTCAGTTAATAATGCAAGTTGCGTTGACCGTTGGAAATTTTATTTTCCTTACAACGGTTGGCGGTAGTCGGCACCCCAGCATAAACGCTGTGTGGGTGAGGGGTTGGGTCGCATCCTGACCTGCGGAAACCGTGGAGGTTTTTCTTCTCAAAAACCTAATTTGGATAGAGAAGTTTTGCGGGATTTAGTACCAGGAAATCGTGGAACAGATGGCGCTATGGGGCGACGACAGGTTCACCGGCACGCGTGTGCCGCCGCCACCATGGCCCTCGCCTGAGGCTGATTACTCTCGAGTCCCACCAGATGGTCAGACTCCACGGTACATTCCAGACCGACGTGTCGCAGCGCCCACTGTGTGTGCAGGAGGTACACTCGGCTCGTCACGCGTTCCGCGTGGCTCCAGATGGTGTGAATGGCGTGAGACGGGATGCCGGCGAGGCCTTGTGCTCCTTCAGTGGCAGCTCCTGAGTGGCAGAAGATGATCGCTCTGGAATTTCGGGGAGGTCACCTCTTCCCCGGACCTCACTCAGGGTCAACTCACTGGCTGCCAGCTCCTCCCTGGCGCTGCTGCAGATCAGTCCAGCTGGAGGCTCAGCTGGGTGGTGTTGCCTGTGGAGTTGCTGCTGTTGGTTCCATCGAGATCGCTTGCCCTGGGCGAGCTTGTGGGGTGCCTCTGGCGCCGCAAGCTGTCTCACATTCCACCCGCCGACTCACACGCCGCCGACCAGTGGCCGCGCTCCCAGACGGTACAACATCCTCGCTAATACGAACTAAGTTGTGCTATTCCATGAATCAGCGGTTGCATGAATTAGCATCATTACCTCTCGATGCCGATACGTCAAGTGGCGGATGATGGAACGCGGCAAAGTTCAATTCATCCCATAGCATATTATCAGAGATCACTTCACTTTATCAGAGAAGGCCGTGAACCCTCGAACGCTGTTGGAAAATGGCATCAACACCATGATCGTTAGCTGCTCGGTTGGCGACCAAGTATAGCAGCATGCTGTTTAAGATGCAGCGAGCCAAGTAATACGAACCGACTATGGGCATGGTGACACGCCACAGCCGGCATAATCTACGATCGGAGCACTGCCACCGAAGCGGAATAGGCCATCAGGGACACCGAAATGAGATAGAGCCAAGCTACGTCCAAATTGTGTCATAAACATTCTGACTGCACGACTTCTCGGCGTTTCATTCCTCTGCTCGACGCCCTGTCTGGTAGCTGTATTTATCTGTTGAGCAGTGACTTCGGTGGCTGACGATGGTATTTTAACTATGCCGAATGTTTTATATTGTGGAGGTTATTTATCGAAATGGGAGTGTTAATACGAGTCGCAACTCATTTGGTATTCTTGGGCAGGTATTTATATGCAGCCAAGGAAGGGACAGAGGAGGAAACGCCTCCTTCCTGGATGTTTTGTGTTGTCTTTCTCTATTGACAGTTGCCGGCATCAAACCTTGCTCGTTTCTTCGTCGTTGGCTTGCTTACGAGCTATGTTGCTGGCCGTGTGGGTGTTTTGTGAACTAGAAATAGGTCCTAAAGGTCCCGGTACCGAGCTGACGCGACCCATCCATCATGTTTATTGGTGTTAATAACTTGGCAACCATGTGCACTTGTGAATGAAGGCTTTCACCACGAAGCAATTCAGTTGAATATGAGTTACGTGTGTGTTCGCACCTCGACGGGCTCCAGCAGCTGCAGTAATTATGTGCCGATAAACATTTTCCGAAACTAAGCATACCTCCGTAATTTCTTAGCCGACCTGAGCACTTTAGGTTTTACGCGAAAATAACAGAACGGGGAGGGGACGAGTGGTCTAGGGGTAAGATGCTCGTCTCACAATCGAAAGGTTGTGGGTTCGAGTCTCACCTGTCGCTACTCTTCGCCCGCAACCGATCGGCGTGAGAGATTGGCGACGCTACATGACTCAACGGTCGACGTGTCGTAAAACCAATAACCAACCAACAGAACGGGGAAAGGTCCGGTCATATCTGAACAACCAGGGTCGCTTCAATGTGACACTGGTGCATTTCCCTTAATCATTTAATGTCATCTAGTATATGCATGCACACCCCGCAACCCACACCAGTCTCCACAAATGTACTCGTTTCCATAGAAAGGCGTTCTCATTATATTCAGGATTGTTGTCGGATCACGAAATCATACCAAGTGCTAACACACTCCCTTGAAACCAACACACTTGTTGAAGGAAATGCAATGATTATATGTCGGTTAAGTTATCATAGATCTCAGGTATGCTGTTTTTGGGTTGCATAGGCGTCTAAGTGATCACGTGGCAGTATTCTCCCAGTACAAAACTGTGTGGTAGCTTTGATTATTGGGAGGTAATAATGCTAACTATATTTTATGGGGGAAGCGGAGATTAGCGTGCTCCAGTATGGGGACGGGCACTTTCTCTCTCCTCCCCCCCTCCCCCAGTCTACCAAGATCTCGGGAGCTACTGGTCATAGAACCGCATGCAAAATCGCAGGCGAACCCTTGGCATGTAATCTGCATGGTGACGTTAATTTTCTTCTTCAAAATATGACCAAGGGCGATCTCATGGTGAACCTTCCAGGGCTTGTCAATGCCCTGGATTGACCTCTTCAGTGGCCTCTTCATAATGTGGCACCCGGCTATGACACGTCATGGGCGTGAAGCAACAAACGCAGAAAACTTCATCATGCCTATCGCTGGATATTTTCAGCCATATTAGACTTTCCCCTTCCGTATTATGACTTGGGTGCTCGCCACGAACACGCCTTTGCCTGATACCAAAATTTTTGAAGAGACCCACACTTGGCCATAGCACATTTTGGTCCATTACATAAGCAGCTAACCAGTTCAACTGATTCAGGTGAAATGTTTGTACTCCGACATTCGAGGTAGGCCTGAGCCCAGCTCAGCTGCTGAGGCGACCCGAGGCCACCACCGGATGACCCCGGGCTCCCCGCCGCAGAGGCGCACTCAGACAAACAAATATAATAGGTGCTTCTAACATAATCGTATAACGTTTAGCGAGCTTCAAAGTGTGGCTGTATGCACAGGAACTTGACCACTGCAGAACTGGTTAAAGGGTATTTTAAATATGCGTATATATAATTCGAGGGGGGAGTGATTTTGTTAGCCGTGCCGGACCATGAAGGTCATTTGCGCCGTCTTTAAAGCGAGTACGTTACATGTCTGTCTATACAAGCCAGTGTTTGCGATCAAGGTGCAGACAAGTAGACATTTACGTTAAGGGAATTTTACGTTATAGTTTGTGTGATATTTTATGTGCTGAAGGCGGGGGCTGGATTGGGGACGTCTCCCTGATGTCTAAGTGGTTTTAATTTTACTTTACTCCTCCACAAAATAATTTGTAGTTTGGGTGGTGGTGGGGGGTGTTTTGAGAGTGGCGAGGAGTTGATTTTGCCAGGGTGCCGGCTTTAGCCTACTCTTATCGAAGAGCACCGAGGGATCTTTACCGTGCGAACAAGGAGGTAATTGTCCACACCGCCTATCACGCCGGCCGCCCCGTGTTACTTGTTAGTAGCGGGTTAGTCTAAGCATGCCATGCAGGGTTGCCAGTTGGGTTAGTACGGTGTTTTGCAATTCGGCTCTTCTACGTCCGCTGTACCTCTGGGTAGCCGTTTACGTTATGAGTTGTAAGGCAAATCGGCTCATCTACGTCCGATGGCTCTTTTGGGTAGTCGTTTTACGTTATGCTAATTTTTATTTTTATTTTTATTTTTACGTTTTCCTAAAGCAAGTCGGCTCATCTACTTCCGACGGCACCGCTAGGTAACTATTTATTTCTCAATGCAAATCGCCTCATGTACGTCCGACGCCATGCGGGGATGGCTATTTACGTGTTTCCTACGAGTGTTTCGTGGTTATGCATTGCGAGTTGATGTAAGCGTTGGTGGTGTGGTGCTTACAGTGTTCCTGCTAGTTTTGTGGCATACAGATATTCAAATAGCAATTGAAGGAGTTCTGGGTGTTTGTCACCGATAAGCGATGGAAGCGATAGGGTGATACCCTCTCTTTGGCAGAACGCCTTAAGTGGTTGCCTTTGAGAGCTAAAGCTACCGCAGTCTAGCAGGATGTGGCCTATGCTTAGCGTGGTGTTGCAGGTGTCGCAGTGAGGTGTTGTGTGTTGGTCACCCTCTAATCGAGGCTGTGTTAGTTTTGTGCAACCAGTTCTAAGTCTAGTGAGGATGACCTCTTCTTGTCGGTTAGATTGATTTGATGTGTTCCATGTGCCTATCGTTGGTTTTATTGCGTAGGTGTGGTTGGATTTGTGTTGTGTTGTGTTGTGTCCATGTGTTCTGTTGATGTAGGCGAATGTGGCGTTGTAGGAGTGCTTTGCAATCGTCTACCGAATATTCCACGCTAGGGTAAGTGTTCAATGCTAAGGCTTGCTTTGCGAGTCGGTCTGCTTCTTCGTTACCTGGGACGTTGGCGTGGCCCGGAATCCAGAGGAAGGAAAAGTTCATGTTTACGTTATGGGCTACGATTTGTTGGATTAGATCAATGACGTGATGCGGACTGTCGTGGGTGTTGCTACTTGACTGTAGGACGGATTTGGAGTCTGAGCAAATCACTACGTTTCTGGCTTTCCGCCTCATGAGAATGGAGATAGAGACCAGAATGGCCATTGCTTCAGCGGAGTAGATGGAGAAGTTATCCGGTGGACGCTTGGAAAGTCTGAGACCTGGTCCAGTGATGCCGATGCCTACCTTAGCCTCGTGTTTTGATCCATCCGTGAATACGAGTGATTTGTGATTTTTGTCATCGGCGAACTTGTGAAAGATGCCAAGAATTTCCGCCAATGTGATTGTGGATTTCTTCTCCGAGAGCAAGTACTCGACCTTTGGTTGACTGAAAGTCCAGAATGGCCTAGTGGGAGGTCGAGCTGCAGTGGATGGCATTGCGAGGTTAAGATCTGAGAGAGCCGTGGCAATGTGAATGCTATATGGTGGAAGTTTGCCCGCAAATCGGCTCTTGTCGTATCTGTCAGGCGTAAAGCAGCGCTGTGCCGGATTATTTTTAATGGATTTGCTTTTGAGTGGTAGCGGCACAGCTGTTCTGTCCTCCTAACGTGGAGTGGGGACGTGTTTAAGTCCACTAGACGACTGGCTATCGGTGTGGTGCTGAGGGCACCTGTGGCTGCTCTAATGCAGCTGTTTTGGATGATTTCTAACTTTCGGCTCTGACTTTCTGAAATGGTGGCAAAAATGATGCTGTTGTATTCTAGGATGGGTCGTGTGATTGATGTGTACAGTCGCAGTAGTGTTTTCTTGTCTCCGCCCCAGTCTGTGCCTGCAAGTGCACGTAGTATGTTGACGCGCTTCGCGCATCGCTTTGCGCATCGCTTCGTCATGGAGGTGGTGTGAGTGTTGAAACTGAGTTTTTCGTCTAAATGCACTCCTAAGAACTTGAAGCTTTTCACCTGTTCGATGGCTTTGCCATCGATTTTAAGTAGAGTTTTGGGTGCGGGGCGGAGACGACTATATGTGACGGTGGCCGATTTTTCTGCGGACAGGGTGAAGCTCCAAGTTTTGCACCACTTTGCAATGTGGTCTAGTCCTGCTTGAATGCTTTTTTCAGCTTTAGGGAAGCATTGTGATGTTGTCCAAATTGCTATGCCGTCCGCGAAAAGTGAGTATTGAAGTGAAGTGTCCGAGTGGTCGGCAAGTATGTCGATGATCATGATGATGAAGAGGCTCGGTGAGAGCACACTCCCCTGCGCCAGGCCCTGCTCCTGAGTTGTGGTGTTTGGTGTGACACTGCCGCATCGGACCTTAAGGGTCCTGTCTCTGAGGAAGTTGAGAGTGAAGTGTGCCATGTGTCCGCGTAGGCCTATCTTGTGGAGTTTGTGTGTCAGTGCGGACTTGTGTACTCGGTCGAATGCGGAACTGATGTCTAAGTAGGCAGCTATTGTTGTGCGTTTGATGCGTGGACCACTTTTGATGTCATGCACTAATCTAATGAGATTGTCTGTAGTTGATTTTTTTACGCTGGAAGCCGCATTGAAATTCGTCGAGCAGGTCGTTGTGTTCCAGAAATTTCCTCAATCGTGTGTTGACCATGCGTTCGACCAACTTGCTACCACAGCTAGTAAGTGAGATGGGTATATAACCTTTTGGTGTGGAGTGATCTTTGTGCGGCTTTGGCAGTGGAATGACTACGCTCTCCCGCCAGGATGCGGGAAACGTGTCGCTTTGGTACAGTTCATTTACGGCCGCTAGTAGGTACGTTAGGGAGTTTTTGCTAAGACGTTTAAGAAACTGGTAATGAATGTCGTCCGGCCCAACCGACGTGTTTCCACACTTGCTGAGAGCAAGGTGTAATTCGTACATAGTAAACGACTGATTGTAGATTTATCTACTGCTTGAGCTAAAATTTGCTTTGGAGGCAAGGGTGTCTAGAGCGCTAACTATAGTGGTGTCGTAGTTGCTGTTGCCAGATACGCTGGCGTAGTGTAGTTTAAAGTGGTCTACGACTTGGTGTGGGCCAGTGATGTGCTGTCCTTTCACCGTCAGCTGAGGGAAGGGGCCTGGTGGTGGGCGTTTCAGGTTGAAACGCTTCATCAGGTCCCAGATTCTGCCGGTAGGGGTGAACCTATTGAATTGAGAGGCAAAAGACTGCCAACAGTTTTGTCGTGCTGTTCGAATTGTGTACCGACAGTGTTTTTGAGATTACCTGTATGCTGATAGGTGTGCTTCGCACACGCATCTTTTGAATTGTATGTCGGCACGGCGCCGTGCGGCGATTGCCCTTTGACAGTCCGGGGTCCACCACGGCGTAGATGCCTTACATATAATTCGTCCTACATGGGTAACTATACTCTGGAGTATTCGAAATGGTGGTTCTGCCTGGTGGCCGCTTACCCAAAATAACATTATTATGCCAGTTTACATAATATAACACCGTGATGCTAGTTTTCTATTGTATGCTCCCTTAAAGTTTGTCCTATATTTTGCCAATGAAGTCGAGGTGTAGGACAGTTAAGCGCCAACGGATTTTCAGTCAAAGGGTGGTTGATGAATGGAATAGACTGCCTGCTGGTGTTGTGGGGCAGGCAGCCTATTCCATTCATCAACCACCTGATCAACTCAGTGAATGCATTCAAAATAATATGGGGGCAATTTTGTTTAGGTTGGAATATCTTGTTTGTTCAGTTCTAATTAGTGGTTGATGGGGTGAAATTTATGCTAGTAAGTGTACACTGTGCATGCCCCTTCAAGCAGGCCTGGATGGAGTTTGAAAATTATTGATGGGGCACTCGACTCACGCGTGTGTTAGGCGGGATCGAGTAAATAGGGCTAGGTAGATAGGTATTGGTGGGTGGGTGGGATGTTGGTGGATAGTTTGTTTGGAATTTGGGATGGAGTATTGGTTAGGGTGTTGAGTACCCTTTTGTCCAGGCTTACAGTATCTTCCCGTTACAGACATAGTCCAGATGGGCCCCTGTGGCTCTTATTAAGTCTGAACACTTTTTGACTTGATGAATTTATGACACCATAGGTGGGAAAATGGGGGTGGCTCAACTTTGGAGGCTCAATCAACCTCGCTTTCCCCTATGTGAAGTGAAGAATATGCGCATCGCACGTGGTCGTAACAGAGTTGGTTTTCGGGGTGATTTATTTCAGATATTTAGCCCCCTCCCCACAGTTCATGTCGCGACAGTTCCGGCGGTACCCGGCGCCAACCTGTCTGGCTGCTTACGTGGGCAGGCAACCGCTCCAGTCGGGGCCGAGCAGGGGACCTTGTACTGTTCCCCTCCCTCTTTCCGGCCGGCGCCCTGCCGCTGCAGGTGTGACCTCGATACCTGGCCGCCGTCGTCAGATGATGAAATGTCTGGGGTGATGTGAGTGTGAATGCCAGTGAGGTGATGTGACCGTCAGTGGGTGATGTGAGTGTGAATGCCAGTGATGTGAATATGAATGTCAGTGGGTGATGTGAATATGAATGTCAGTGGGTGACGTGAATGTAAATGTCTGGGGTGATGTGAATGTAAATGATTATAGTATCGGAACCCAATGGGCAGGTGTGTGTGTGTGTACATGACTGAAAGATGAAAGGTGTATAGATGACAAATGGCTGTGTTAGGCGTGTCTCGAGTGCAGTGTGTGTGTGTGTGTGTGTGTGTGTGTGTGTGTGTGTGTGTGTGTGTGTGTGTGTGTGTGTGTGCGTGCGTGCGTGCGTGCGTGCGTGCGTGCGTGCGTGCGTGCGTGCGTGCGTGCGTGCGTGCGTGTGTGTAATGACAGAGGCATGACAGGTGTCATATCCCGTGGCCAATGTCTGTGTTGTCAGGTGTAGGACAGATATATATGATGCACGTGTGTCTAGTCTATATATGTGATGATTTATTAATGTAGTGGAATATTGGATGACTGCTGGATGAATGGTCATGTGTCTTACGACATGTGAAATGTCAGTTGGGCTGCAGCGCCCCGATCTGCCGGCTGTCTGTGAACAGTGCGGAGCCGCCGAGTCGGTATTGTTGAAGGTATACGCTGAGGCGGCAGCTCTGGTGTCCGACGCCGGACCGGCGCGATCCTGCCAAGACGCAGACTCAGCAGTGGTTCCCACAGAGGGACTGAGCTCAGAGCGACTCTGAGCTGACGTAGTCTGTCTCTGATGTCTCAGAGGGACGGTGCGCCCGCCGTTGCAGTAGGGTTCAGAGTCCGCCATTGTTCTCTGGCCGGGGCCGATGCCCTGGAATGCTGCGCAGTTGACGTGTCGCGGGCTAGGTTTTACCTCGCGACGGAGCCGAGGGCTCAGGAGGACTTGCCGCCGAGACGCGCGACCGAGCGGTCGCCAAAGGCGGGCAGCTGGCCGCCGACGACCAGCCGCCGGCCAGCCGCCGGCCAGCCGCCGGCCCCACACTACGCCAGAGGTATGTCTGAGGACTCTGATCGAGAGACGCTGTGTGACTGTGGAGATGTAGTCCCTTGAGATGAAGATGTTAGAAAGTATGAAGACCGGTCGGGACGTAAGCGGCCCTGTGACTGTTGACATGGATGAAGATGTGGGATGGCCGTGTGAATCGTCTGTTGAGCAGTTGATGCTATCTGTGCTAAACGAAGCTGTAGTAATGATTCGTATGTAACGCTCCACTATTGAAACCTGAATAATTATCGCCATTTAATTGCTGAGTAAATGATGCAAATATAAGTGCTGGATTTTGAGGTGATGAAGATGCTGATGGTTTTGTTTGTTTAGTCCTCTCCCCATTGGTCGGGGGAAAGAAAAGACAAGGAGATCAAAAACCAACCTCTTTTTTTTTGAAAAGAGATCTTACCCCCCCCCTGTCAAGATGTCTGAATCAGAGCTCTGAGATGAAGGCTTAGAGCTATTGAACATAACCGGGGTTTTAAATATCGCGAACGTCGAGGTCCTGATAGACTATTCACGTAGCCAAAAGAAGTTTTGCCCGCCTCAGGGGTGGAAAGAAAACTTCCCTGCATGGTATTTTACTGATGAAAGAATATGATTCTGATGCTGTGGCTTTCTGATGCGTATGGACATGGTGAAGGGGTAGTGATAATACGACAAAAATTGCAGCACATAAATTTAAATTAAGCTTAGCATTGCCGTTCGACAACTTTCAAGGGAACATCGAAATTTCCTCATGGATGACTGCCGTGTACAGACCAAACGTCGAGGAGAGTAGGCGTCGACAGGGCAGGTATGGCAGAAGAGGTGCAGCCAGGGGGCAGGGGTCCAGCCCCACCCCCTTAGGAACCAAGAATATACTAGATGAAACAAGAAGTTTTGAGCTGCTCACCAGACAAAACTGGAATTTTGGGGTTCTTAGTACACATAGGTTTTCTGTTTCATCACATTTTTTGTGGGGGTCGGACCCCATATAGAATATCCTGGCTGCGACCCTGTAGCAGCCGCTATTCCCACACCAAAATAAATGTTTGACATGCCCCACGAATATTATCTGACAATAATTACTTTTTATACTTTTTATACAGTTTTTGGAGGATAAAATGTAAGGCGGTGTAAGTACCATTATTCATCTCTCTTGGAATGAAAGGGGTACCAATCATTTCGTCATGGAATTCTTATGTACGCCGCCATTTTCCACGCCAGTGTTTTCCATATCTACACTCCTGCCCGAGTGGCTGCACTGCTGAAGCAACACCCCTCCCCTCCTACCGGTGTTCCTCCAGCACTACCAATGGGGCATTATACTCGCACTGTTTGTCTGACGGACATAACATTGTGCAAGTATGTTGGTGCAGTACAATTCAGTGATGTTTCATTAAACACAGTGATGTTAGTATTAAACGCCACTGTGTCGTAAGAGATCCACTGACGCCCATCAGTTCGCAACATCGAACCACTTCCGTGAGGGAAGCGTGATCGAGTCGCTGCTGTCCGGCTGATCTCGGAGAATGCGAGCCCCGGCTGCGGCGCCGCTGTCAGCCACTGTCCCTGTCTCTGTCTGAGCCCGTCCGCTGGCTGACAGGGAACTTGTGTGGAGCCCCGGCCGCCGGCCTGCCCTCAAACACGTGTCAGCGACCACCGCCGTATGTGAAGAATGGAGTTGAAAAACACGCAAATCATGGCGTTGAGACATAAAAATCGTCCAATTGTAAGACGGCTTACATTTTCAACACTATGTTTCACGGGGTCGCCATGCGGCAGCCCGACCAGCGAAACATCCAGGCGCCGCGACCGGAAACGCCAACACCTTAGTGTCAACATGCAGCCACTTCGTGCCGGTGCCCAATGCAAGCAATGACTTCCGCCCAGCCACGGGGTATCAGCCTGACCCAGTAGCCTAGAAGCAGCCACCGCTCTGGACAGCCGGAATTGCCAACCGCCAATCAGCGGCCAGCAGTCACCAGTCACCAGCCACCAGCGTCACCAGCCGGAACCATCAGCACCAGCCAGGCCACGGGGCGCAAAGAGATGGCGTGCGTGCCTGATATCTGGGGTCGGCCGCTCTCAGGGGCGGGCCATTTATAAGCGCCACCCCGGGGGAAGCCGACACACACCACCCGAGGCAGTCGTCACAGACACACCACCCGAGGCAGCCGCCGGAGGCGGACCACCCAAGGAGTCGTCGCAGACACACCACCCAAGGCAGTCATCGGAGCCGGACGACCCAAGAGTCGTTGTGGGGCAGACCACCCAAGATGGTCGGGAGAACACTGCCCTAGAAGAGCAGTCGAACTCTGGTGAAGTGCAGTGAATGTGGACCATGATGAGTTAAACTGTGAATTTCGTCCGCGTGCGGGTCGACCCCCCTGCCAGACAGCGAGAACGAAGCTGACAGCGCGTAATGTGAGTGAACTAGGGCAGGGAGTGGCAATGTTCCTGTCCCCCATCATGCAAACCATGTGACCCGTCCGCCACCGGTCCCTTTTTGTGAATGGGATGGACCAGCCAGCGGTGGGATATGGGTAGCCGTTTGAAGCGGGAAGGGTAAAAATGGAGGAGCGAATTGTGGCGAACAAGATTCTTATGGAGCATAGTTTCAAGGTTGGTGGATGATACCTGAATGTTTATCGTTTAGAAACGCATGGTTCAAGGTTGCTGTGCATGATACATGAATGCTTATATTTTAGAACTGAATGGTGGAAAGAATACATAACCACGCACGCACATTACTGATAAGAGTTCAGGTGACGGGGGGAAACCACCTCGTTCCGGGAAGCCGCAAATGAGGAGGGCAGGTCTTCTGACTCACTACGGTCAATCTTTATCTCTCTCTCTCTCTCTCTCTCTCTCTCTCTCTCTCTCTCTCTCTCTCTCTCTCTCTCTCTCTCTCTCTCTCTCTCTCTCTCTCTCTCTCTCTCTTCTCGTCTCGTCTCCGTTCTGTCTCTGTCTCTGTCTCTCCGTCTCTGTCTCCGTCTCTGTCTCTGTTCTGTTCTGTCTCGTCTCTGTCTCTGTCTCTGTCTCTGTCTCTTCGTTCCTCTCGTCTCCGTCTCCGTCTCCGTTCTTCTGTTCTTCTCTGTCTCTGTCTCCGTCTCTGTCTCTGTCTCTGTCTCTGTCTCTGTCTCCGTCTCTGTATCTGTATTTGTATCTGTATCTGTATCTGTATCTGTATCTGTATCTGTATCTGTATCTGTATCCGTATCTGTATCTGTATCTGTATCTTATTGTATCCGTATCTGTATCTGTATCCATATCTCTCTCTCTCTCTCTCTCTCTCTCTCTCTCTCTCTCTCTCTCTCTCTCTCTCTCTCTCTCTCTCTCTCTCTCTCTATCTATATATATATATATATATATATATATATATATATATATATATATATATATATATATATATATATATATATATATATATATATATATATATATATATATATATATATATATATATATATATATATATATATATATATATATATATATATATATATATATATATATATATATATATATATATATATATATATATATATATATATATATATATATATATATATATATATATATATATATATATATATATATATATATATATATATATATATATATATATATATATATATATATATATATATATATATATATATATATATATATATATATATATATATATATATATATATATATATATATATATATATATATATATATATATATATATATATATATATATATATATATATATATATATATATATATATATATATCTCGCTCTCGCCTCTCGCTCTCTCGCTCTCTCTCGCTCTCTCTCTCTCTCTCTCTCGCTCTCCTCTCGCTCTCGCTCTCGCTCTCTCTCTCTCTCTCGCTCTCTCTCTCTCTCTCTCTCTCTCTCTCACACTCTCTCTCGCTCTCTCTACCTCGCTCTCCAATCACACGCCGAACACCTGTTCCCAAATCAACATGTCGCCCGGTCGAAGGCGCCGAATCGAGGGCCCTTGACCTTGGGAAGTGATGCGGCAGAAACCGCTAGCTGAGGGTAAACTCGTACATTCTCCCCGGGCACTGGGTCACTAAACCATAGCACCACGTGTCTACGAGACTTCATCCGGCTTTAAATGGTACGGGGTAATAGTACAGATAACTGAACCGGGAAGCTGATTATATATGGAACCGGGGATAACATTTCACTTAGAAAGGAATGAATGGACTTGAGACTCAAGTTAATTATAGAGGACCCTGTGGTCCGTTGTGTGCGTTTTATGTCACGCCGAGATATGCCGGAGACTTTTAAGCGAGCAAGAGCAAACTATGACAACCAACAAATCCCGTGACCCGACACAAGGTCCTCCACGCTCCCGTGTATCGCCCTTTTCTCAATTGCATTGCGTCACGGTGACACAGAGCCACTCAGCACATTACCGGTTGCTAAAAGGAACACAAAGTTGAAGGTTGACCTGTAGTGTCGCTGACCCAGGTCGACCTAGCTTGGTCCGAGACACAGCTTATACGTCCGAGGACGTGTCCGTGAAGCTGTGCAGCGACATAATGAAATGTAGAGAAATATGATACCTCGGCGTTGGGGATCATTTAAAATCCGAAGAGAATTAATTCAATGCGATAAGTTCTTCATCTCAGACGATGATCTCTCAGATCACTTGACACACCCTTCCAAAGCCAGCACTTCTATATTGTGCATATTAGTCAACAGATAAATGGCCAAGAAGATTAGACATTAATGCGCAGCGTGATATAGCGTTAACAATGTAGCTTCATTTTTGATAGACAGGTGCAACAGTTTTATATCAGAGAACTACATCTCGACAGACAGCGACTCTCAGGCAGAGTCCAGGCGTATCTTAGTATGGGGCCAGGGCGGCTGGCCAGGCGGCGGCGAGCCGCCTGAGGGGCGACCGCCCACGACGACCGTTCCTCCAAGAGAGCCCTCCTGCCTCGGGGTACCGTCGCTAGATACTCGCAGACGACACGTCACTGGTCACGTGACTTAGTCCACATCACTACTGCGCCGCATGGCCAGGACGTCGGCTCCGAGAACAAAGGCTCACTCTGAACTCCATGCACCGTACTGCAGTGGTCGCGCTGTCCATCTGACATCAGACATATGTCAGCTCAGAGTCAGATATCAGAGCCGCCTCTGATAACATCCAGAGACTGGCCTCGCGTGGGAACGAGTGCGGTATCGGGGTCAGACAGTGAGCTGTCAGCATTTCATCGGACGTTGTTCCACAACAATCGGCTGACTGGCAGAGGCTCGGTACTGCAGCGTCTGGTCTGGCGACACGGCGCCTGACACTCTAGCGACACACGACGTTCAATTCGCCGCATGACAGCTGGCATAGACATCATAGCCACGCCTGTCCATAGGGTTCCCACAATATAATCACTTGTCCTACATCGCCCACTGACGATCACATCACCCACTGGCAACGGCGGCGCGGCGCGCGCCGGGGAGGGGACTGAATGGCTGGGATTTAGATGCCCCAAAACCTAACTTTGTTACAGAAATGCGTGGGGAAACGAAGAAGGTAGGGCCTTAAAGAAATCCCCGCCGGCCCAGAAGGGCGGTGGCCGAGTAAACATGGTACGGCGCCCAGCTGTGAGGTAGGGTGGGAGGCGCCAGACACGGTTCACCAACCCTCTCGCACCATGGTCCGGCCGGCATAAGCTGGAGACCAGACTCGTACAAGTACATTATTGTAGGGGGAGATATCGCAAAGCAGTCACGATGGGAACTAACGTTACCGTGAAATCGCTTGAAAATCGCCCTCAGGCTCTGTACTTGCCCGTGCATGTATTACCCTTGAATGCTGCGGGCCTGGTGAACGTTCGGAGGTCCAAAATACTTAAGTTGATGTAGTTGAGGAACGAACCATTGACCACTGACCATTAAGTGGCCAAACGTACTAGGTGCGAATGAGGGGATTAACAGGGAATTAATTCCTGGTTCGTCCGTTACTTAATGTAAAGGTAGCCGGCAAGGCAGGACAGGACAAACCTGACTACCGTCTGTGACGGAAAAACGTGAGACAAATTACGCAATTAGCGAGGAGACGGCTGCAAGCCGCCCTTCCACGGGCGATAACTTCCATAGGCCCAAACGTGAGCCTCCGCCCTCTTCTCTTCGGAGGAGACGGAGGAGGGCTGATAGAAGACGGGAAAATGACGAAACACTGTTGGTTAAACCCATGGGAAAGCGTGCCGGAAAGACTGGATAATTCACAAGGCAGCTGGTTCACTTGAGAAATTCTAGGCCGCAAATCCCTCCGGCCTGGTGATCACAGAGCGCGGAAGGTCATCCCGAGGGTGGTCAGACCCGACGGGGTCCATGGGTAAGCTCGCAGGCAGCGGCACCCAATTTTGGGTCGGGATGAATCTGTGCGCACAGTTAGGTAACAGCCAAAAACGGCTAGGTCGGTATTCCTTCCCCGTCTCAGCTATTCCAGCAGGCCTGGGCCTCTCGATTACGGCACAGACAGGGGAGATGAAGTTCGGCGTTCCGTAAGCCCCCAAGGATAGGACAGGCAGGGGATTTGAGGGTCTCCCGACCATGACCCCGGGCAGGATAGGTTAGAAAGACGATAGGGGGCCATCCCGACCGATTTGTGGCCCAGGACCACCTGTGGGGGTGCCCCCCGATTGCAAGTTCGAGCATGCAAGACCTGGCAAGGCGTTGACTCATTTAAAAGTGTAGGTATGTCGGCCATTATTACTCAAGCCCAGCATAAGACCATCAGAAACTAACGGAATGTCGCAGCCCAGTGTCATCGAGCATTGAAGGCAGTAAAGTAATAGTATATCATTCCCAACCAACAGTGTCGCGTCAGCCGGTCACAGTTGTGGACCTAAGCACGGGTAATTAACATTTAACTTTGGGCTAGAAAGCCCTAAGCAACGGTCTGAGAGAATAAGACTCGCTGAATGCGCACATACCATTGGAAGGGAAATCGCGGGCCAAACATTTACATGTGTCATTAATGGAGCGAACGTTCGGAATGAATGGGAATGCATGTGAGTGTACATAACCTAGCTAAGGGTACTTAAGGACCAGTGGGGGCTGTTTGGGTCCCGATGTCTGCATGCAGCTGTCAGAAACCCATCGTTGTCAAAATTTGACCCAGGATGATTACCTAGGCCCTCAATTTGCCAGTCCGGTGACCCGTGGGGGCATTGCTGGTGGAGGACATGGAGGGAAACAAAGGGGGACTTTAACACTTAAGAGGGCCCCGAAGCTGGACGAGGGCCGGTGACGGACGCATTTCCAACTCCAATGTACGTCCAATACTCTTATGACCCCCCTGAAGTCTCTCCAACCACGCGGCTCCTCTATCCCTGGCGCCACGACCAAGCTAGGTCACTCACGAATGGAAGTGGTGGAGTGAGAGACTTGCCCTCGCTATATATAAATTTGTGTTAGGATAACGAGTTACGGGGCGCCGACAAGATGACAATGCGACGAAGACATGATGATCTGACACGCTCAGACTGCACCTGCTACAGCGTGAACAATGGCACCCCACTCGCTGTGGGTCGCCCCGGTTGGGGGCCGGCGGCACGCCGGAAGCGGGATCGGCGCGGGCCGGGGGAGCCGCCCGGCGCCCGTGAGCGTAGTAAAACATAGCCGCCGGCCGGCGGCCGTGCGGAAACAACTGTCTCAAGGTCGCTCCTAAGTCAAGGGCGCACCGCAGTAGACCGAGACCCAATAACACTACACAACACAGACTACTAAGACGAAACAAACTCCAAACTCAAACGACAGAAGACCAACTATACCACACAAGACTCCAAGACGACTGCTACTCAGACCAACCACTCAAGACCAAACCTGCTAGACGCATACCCCCCCCTACCAACCCCTCCTATTACCCCTCCCCCTTTCCCCTACCAGTTGGTGTACGACACAACACATATGACCCCTCCCCCTCCCACACCTACACACCCCTACCCCCAACCACCCCTACCAACCCCTCCCCCATCCATCCCCCTCCCCCCACACCGACCTCGCCGCCCTACACAATCGAAGGAGACAGGAAGAGTGATAAACCGAACAAAGATACTCCTTTTGTCAGGACACGCAGCATATGACCATAACACTAGAAACAAAAAGAAGAAACAAATGTTGCACTTACCTCCGCCTTTGGTGTGGGTCACTGTCTTGTTCATGGCTCCACAAGGCAGGACGAACAGTGATAATTTCGAGGTACAAATAGCCGAGGTTGAGTTTTTATGGGACGCACAGATGTCAGTTTTGCTCTACGTATGTCAACGGTGTACGGTACCCAGTTACACACACACACGTGTATTTTATATATATATATATATATATATATATATATATATATATGTGCACACGTGTGTGTGCACACACACATACCTACGCGGAGTCCGTGTACCTGACACGTAATTCCGGCTTGCTGAGACGCGCGTCTGTTCCTGCGGGACAGCCGACGACCAGAGATGTCAGCCCGTCAGTGCGAAGTCGACGGCGACGATGAAAATCTCGGCCGACCGAGGCTGGTTTGTAGCCGTCATCTGGTGGTAGTGGTGGCAGCGGGACGATCGGACGGCCCAGCGGCGGACGCGTCAACTTCCGTCCGGTCAGATGTCGCAGTGTGTGGTGGGTGAGTCCCGATCCCGATCAGAGGTCCCGATGGTGGGCTGATCGCTGTCGGTTAGAGGGCCTGGTGACGGGTGGGTTCTCGATGGGTTCATGAAATATTTTGCGCAAGGAAATTATACAAAGTGAATGAACCTGGCAAGTTCTAGGAAGCATGCATTTAACCGTTGCACCCACAGCCTAGATCTATTGCATGCTTTTAATAATATTTGAGGAGGAAGATTGCTCCTCCACTTCCCGCGCATACGCGTTGCCAAAGCTTGGTGTCTACATCGAACAATGATAGTAATGAGATTGTAGACGCGATGAGTACAAACCAGCGCAATGATATCGTTTGCGACTTTTTTTTGTAAATGCGATGTTTTATATCAAGGTTTCATACCATTCTGCCTAAATTCAGGGTGGCTGTATTTTTGTGCATCTAACCACTAGAGCAGTGCTTGTCTGGTTTTTCCGGGTACGGTGTGTTCACCGAAAAGCAATCTCAGAGACGCGTGCGTCCCAACCCTGAACACCGATTCGCTCTTTCCCGAGTGTGGTTCAGATCTTCCGCCGGGCCACGCAGATCGCAGTAATCGCACTCGCCTGACGATCTGTTGCGACCTGCGCGCGCTGCACAATACTCTGCACACAGCGGCGCGGCTCGGCCGATGGCGTCGGCACCGACAGCATACGAGCCTCCCATCCTTTACAAACCCAATTAAAGCTTGCGTCGGGCAGCCGCCGGCGTGACTGCGGCCAGCGTGGCGGCGGATAAACCACGCCGTGGTCACCAGATGGCAGTGGCGCCGGCAGGCGGCGGATAAACCACGCCTCGGTAACCATCAGCTGGTGGTGGTCACCAGCAGACGGCGGTGGTCACCAGCAGCTGGCAGTAGTCACCAGCTGGCAGTGGCTACCAACTGTCGGTGGTCTCCAGCTGGCGGTGATCGCCAGTTGGTGGTGGTCATCGGCAGCTGGCGGTGGTCATCAGCAGTTGGCGGCGGTAACCAGCAGCTGGCGGCGGTCACCAGCAGCTGGCGGCGGTCGCCAGCAGCTGGCGGCGGTCACCAGCTGGCGGCGGTCTCCAGCAGCTGGCGGCGGTCACCAGCTGGCGGCGGTCTCCACAGCTGGCGGACGTCACCAGCAGCTGGCGGTGGTCACCAGCTGGTGGTCGTCACCAGCAGCTGGCGGTGGTCATCAGCAGCTGGCGGACTTCACCAGCAGCTGGCGGCGATCACCAGCAGCTGGCGGACGTCACCAGCAGCTGGCGGTCGTCACCAGCAGCTGGCGGTGGTCACCAGCTGGTGGTCGTCACCAGCAGCTGGCGGTGGTCATCAGCAGCTGGCGGACTTCACCAGCAGCTGGCGGTGGTCACCAGCGGCTGGTGGTGGTCACCAGCAGCTGGTGGTGGTCATCAGCTGGCGGTGGTCACTAGCTGGCGGTAGTCATCAGCAGCTGGCGGTCGTCACCAGCAGCCAGCGGTGGTGATCAGCTGCCGGTGGTCACCAGCTGGCGGCGGTCACCAGCAGCTGGCGGTGGCGCCGGCCGGCGGAGGGTCCTGCCACTGTTTGTCGTATACTGTGGCTGCGAGTTGTTGCCGTCGGCGGCCGGCGGCCCACAGGCCGGCGGCCGGCGGGGTGCACAGTATTGAACTCGGCGCTGAAACCGCCCGCATTGTTGGCGCACCGCGTGCCGAGGGGTGCCGCTGAAATAGCTGCACCAGGATTACGGGGGACAGAGGAAAGTTTCGTTCGTCACCGCGCAAGGTTTAGTTAGGAATTGAGCACTCTTCTTATAGTCGTTGGGAAAAAATAGCGACTTGGATGGGGCCCAGCGAAGCCTATTCAACATCCTACACTAATTTCCATATATACGGTCGCTTAATATTTTGTAAGCGATCGTGAATTATCCAGTCTTGAACTAGTAGATCGGTGACCAATCATTGAGGACCGTGGAGTGAAATAGGAATAATATTGCTCTGATTCTGCCCATGAGGTCCTGATACCTGTAATGTTGCTCTTCTGCAGTAGTGGAGCGCTGCTCCAGCTGGCTTTATCCGAATTCTTCCCTCACTGTGCGCAAGGTAGGAGAGCTGATGGGTAACACCGGACATTCAAGGCAGCTGTCTTGGATGTTTTTCTTGCACGTCACGGAACTTCTCTCGTTGTCGCACAAATTCGGCATAGAATTCGGGGCCTAATTATAATGCAAACGGCGTGGTGTCACACATTCCACGTGAACTCATCACACTTTTCGCCGCGGAGCTAAGCTCCGAATCTTGCGCCTAATTCCGTGCGATGAGTGAGATTCCGCTGATAAATTATACTCGTGTTACAATAAGGTTCCCAAAAAAACTGGAACACACTTTTGAGTGCTCGCAGACAGGTAGACCTCTATGGGTGTATGGACATGCGCGCGGTGACCAGTTTGAAGCTGGTTGAGCTGAAGCTGAGTTTGTACCTCTGGCCCACAAACGTTACATTTGCCCAATGTTTGGAGAATAGCTGCATCCCCCCCCCCCCCCCGACTAGGCACCACCTTTCCGTGGTGGGGGGGGGGGAGGGGATTGCGTGCCCCAATGACCCGGCGACCATCTTACCGGCGAGGGGTGAGACTAAGAGTGCCTCACTCGTCCTTCCATCCATACGCCCCCATTCCAATGCCCATCTCATCTCAACATCCATGTCCTTCACCTGGCCCTGCAACACCAACTCTCCCTATCATGAGCAGGTAGGACAACTTCCCCGGTCCTGCCCTCCAGCTCCGTTTTATTGGGGTAGTCGCGCCCCCTCGGCCCGTCCCCCGGGGTTGACGGAGTCCTGGAGGCTGAGGTCCCCCGTCGCACGGTGCTAGTTGTGACGGGGGACCAACACGCCTCTTTGGTCTCGATATCCCGGAGGGGCGGGCGGGCCCGTGGGGCCTCACGCGGGCCAAGTGGCTGGTCGCCTCAGGCCGGGGACCTGGGGTTCTCCCCAGTGTCTGCCGGCCCGGCCGGCTGGGGTCAAGTGGTGGGCGGCGCTGGATCCCGGTCGGGGTGGTGAGTCTCTCTCTCCCGGCCGCGCGAAGGCGCCGCCCGCCTCGTATAGCTCCTCGGGCGCCTGGCGTCCTCCCGTCCGCGGGGCCCAGGCGTCCCCCCCCGTTGGGCCCCTGTGTGGTGGGGCGCCCGAGGACCCGAAAACAAACACACTGCATGGCAGCAATAAACAAAAGCACCCCTGGTCCCTCTCGTAGGGGCCAGACCGACCCTTCCCTACTTGGTGATCGGGATCGTACCATCGAACGTACTCCCGGCCCTCGTGTCCTTGTCTTCGGAGGAAAACACAAAAGTCTTGCGTCTCTGTCCCCATTCCAGAGGAAGGACGGATGCGACAGTTTCGGTGAGATTGTGAGGTGCCAGAAGTTAAGGAACGGTGCACTGGAGGTAGAATTTGCTAAAGCAGAGCAGGCAGGTATTGCACTTACATCATCTGAGTTCGTGTATGATGTGCGAAAGAACGGCAGAAAGGAGAAAGAAACAATAGAAATCACCGTAGAACCTCACAACACAAAAAACACCTCGCGGGGTTTTATAAATTGCTTTGATTTAAGGGATGTATCCGAGGACGAAATCGTGGATGGGCTCTCAAACTTTGGTGACACTGGCGCGAGGAAAATGAAGGTAAATGAAGGGGCAGAACTTTTTACGAACAACAACGTTATCCTGACCTTCAACAGAACCGATTTACCTCCGGAGATAAGAGTGGGTTACGTACGGGTCAAAGTACGAGAATTTCTTCCTAGTCCAATGCGTTGTTTCAAGTGCTAGCAGTTCGGACACACTACCCAATTTTGCCGTAACCGCCCCGTGTGCAGCAAGTGTGCCTCCCCTGAACATAACGGTGAAAATTGTGTATCCGAAACCCCATTTTGTATCAACTGCGGTCAAGGACAGGATCCTCACGCCGCGTACGACCGCACATGCCGAATTATATTAAGGAAAGGGAAATTATCTCAATAAAGCACACCAAAAAGATCACATTTAGAGAGGCCAGGGACGCATATGAAAGATCGCATCCCAGGATTTCTTATTCTGCAAAAGCCAAATCTACCTTGACGAGCACACAATATATACAACCCAACAAAGCATCGGAGCTGATCGCACAACTAACGGCCCTCCTTCGAGCTTTTGGAGCTCCACTTGAGACACCGGCTGTGCAGACGCAGCGAATGCAAGGCTACTCCGAGCCCACCGTTGACCCACCAACCACGTACGATCGCGGTGATAACCCACCAGAAACCTCCCGATCAACATCGGCAAGCGGGGAGTGGATCCAGGTCTAACGGACCAAGAGGCCTGCTCGGTCCTCCCCGCCAAAGCCTAGCCTCTTCCAATCTACTACGTCACCCACCCTGAAATCCCCACCCTCCACCTCCCACCCGTCCCCCAACATTCCTCCAGTCCCCCCACGCACCACCACCACCACCACCTCCAAATCCTTCTTATCCACCTCCTCCCTTCCCGAATAAAACCCCCTTCCCGTGAGGCAGGCCCCACCCTCAACCACAGCATCTGCTTCCGCACCTCCATCGCCGTCACGTAACACCCACCGACCAACCCAAATCTCCGACGCAAGTTTCCAATTCCAGGAAGCTGAAAGGCGTGCCTGCGAGGCCAAGCGAGCCCGACTCGCCCAGATGGAGAGGGCCCGAACGGGAGGCCGCCAAGGGACCGACAGGTCTCTCCCCTAAAGGCCAGCCACCCCATCGCCGCGACGGCGAGTGGAAGGTCCGGCTCCGTCAGACGAGATGGGCCCTCCTCCGCCTCCAACCCGTTTGGGGCCCCAGAAAAGAGGAATGCCACTGTCCGGCTCCCCACCAGCGGAAGCCTCTCCGCGTTCTCGCCCCAGGACCCAGTCGCTGGGACCTGGTCAAGGCGAGCCAGTATACTCCGTTCCTGGACAAGTGGCGAGTTTTTAATCCCCTGCGCCAATTTCTAACCAGCGACCATTATATCATGCAACTTCCCCTTTGTATACAGAAACCATTACTGACTGTCTATGATATTTTTCCAAAGCTATTCTAACCTTTAACACGCGCACCCCTCCGGTTTCGCCCACCCCAGGGGGGGGCGAAATCCGCCCACCCCTCCGGTTTTTCGCAAATAACTGCAGATTGTACCGGTCCATATACGATATTTTCGGTGTACCTGCTTAGAAATGAACGTCGCGTCGTTTAAAGTAAGACAAATGGAAATCGGCCGAACATTTTTCAAGTTAGGGGCCGCTAAAGTCAAAAAATGTTATAGCGCCAGACCACAAAAATCGGCGCTGATGCGCTTCCAGGATACTGACAAAAGAGAAGTGTTCTAGGCAACACTAGCGACTTGTTTGATGCATATTGATATGCTGTATAGTTTTAAGGTCATGTTAGGTCACCAAGGTCAAGTCAGGTCAAGTTCATGACAGGTTAATGGAACCAAACTTGATCAACTGGAATGTTGCCATAAATGCACTACTGGTTGTCATTTGTACTGTTTGTCATTGCGTTTCCATACTTTATTCATGTACTTCACTCCCTTCTTCACGAAGCCGATTGCTCCGAGCTGCCCGACGGAGCAGTCGGGCGGGCGGCCGGTTCCGGTAACTGGAACAGGTAACTGACCTGATAAAGTGGTGCTATATAGGTGACCTGAGGTCAAATGTTGGGTCTAGCATCTTCATTGCATCATTAGTAATGTCCAAAACATCATTGATGCCCATTTTTGAGCATTTAAACACAATCACAGCGATCCATAACGATGACAATCCAAGCCACGCAAAACCGGAAAATTTTGCCAATCTGACCTCATTTGACCTTAAAGATATTGACCTAAGGTCACGAAAATTGCACACAATAGAGTTCACTACCGTGCCCATCCACCCTCCGAATTTCGTTCCTCCAGCTTTACTAGGAGCCGAGATCCTACGGGGGGCGAAATCCGCCCCCCCTCCAGTGCGCGTAATTCTCAGAGGCCCTCCAGGGCGCGTGTTAAATCGCCGCCATGCAGACCTTTTTACAGTGGAACTGTAGAGGTTTTAGAACGAGTGTCCAAGAACTCCAGAGAGTTCTTAATCAACAACGCCCAGCAGTAGTATGCCTGCAGGAAACGAAAGTTAGACCGGAGCACAATATATCCATTAAAAACTATTCTGTTTTTCGTAAGGATGTACTGTTTGACGCCATTGCTCATGGTGGGGTGCTTCTGGCTGTTCACCACAGCGTTCCGGGTAGAGAAATCGAGTTGAAAACCGCCTTGCAAGCGGTGGCCGCGCGTATCCTCCTAAACCGTCGTGCCCTTACGGTGTGTTCTCTGTACCTCCCCCCTGGTGTTGTATTCCCAATCAATGAGCTGGAGAAGCTCTTGTCTCAGCTACCGCCTCCCCTCCTTCTTTTAGGAGACTTTAATTCCCATCACACCATATGGGGCTGCGTTGATATTAACTCTCGTGGGCGTCTCTTGGAAAATTTTATTCTAAAGGCATCCCTTTGCATTTTAAACACTGGCGCAGGTACCCATTTTAGCCTCCCATCAGGTCTTACTTCGGTTTTAGATCTTAGTCTGGTGAGCCCGGAGTTGGTTAACAGGTTTGAATGGTCGGTTGACGAGGACCATTTGGGAAATGACCACTTTCCCATTTGGTTACACCATCAAGGAAGTCCCATATTGGGACCTCGACCACAACGATGGAACTTCAAAAGAGCGGACTGGGAAATATTTGAAGACCAGGTACAGCGCGTTTTTTGTTCACACTATGATAAACCACCAATTTCAATAGATACATTTACATCTCTCCTTCTAGAATGTTCAACCAGATGCATCCCTAGGACCACTGTGTCCCCTAGGCGTACCCCAGTTCCGTGGTGGACACGTGAGTGTCGTAATGCCATCCAAGCGAGACGACGCGCCTTTAAAGCGTTCAACCGTAATAGTACCACCACAAATTTAATAGAGTTCAGACGTGCTAGGGCTGTCGTGCGGCGTACGATACAGGAAGCAAAGCGGTATTCTTGGCGTGAGTACGTAAACTCTTTGAGCCGCTTTTCTCCCCACTCTCTGATCTGGTCCAGAATTAAAAGAATCTCTGGTCAACTCAGTTCGATCCCTCTCCCTATATTAGTTATTGGCAATCGTGAGGTTGCTCACCCGGTGGATGTAGCCAACGAATTTGGAACTACACTTGCTCGAAGATGTCAAACTGGTACCATTGATCCAAGCTTCCTTCGTCATAAACGCCGCTGTGAGATGACTCCGGTAGAGCTCTCAACGCCTGAGCGGCTTTCGTACAATCAACCGTTTACCAGATCTGAGCTGGCATCTGCCATTTTTTCACTTGCAAGCGTCGCTGAGGGCCCGGATTGTGTACACAATGAACTATTGAGACATCTGCCGCAGGGAGTGCT
Source organism: Ashinkailepas kermadecensis (assembly GCA_034440615.1). NCBI lineage: Eukaryota > Metazoa > Arthropoda > Thecostraca > Neolepadidae > Ashinkailepas > Ashinkailepas kermadecensis. The sequence goes on from JAOTOM010002225.1 coordinate 75,341, forward strand.
ATCGGTGCTTTTAGGCGCATTTAACAATTTATGGGAGCTCGGGCTATTCCCTCCATCGTGGAGGGATGCCACGATAGTTCCCATTCTTAAACCTGGGAAAAGCGGTACCGACCCTTTGAACTACCGCCCAATATCTTTGACATCTGCACTGTGCACGTTATTGGAAAAGATGGTCAACGTTCGCCTCACATGGTTTCTAGAAAAAAACACGATATCCTTGCAAACTACCAGTGTGGTTTCCGGAAAAATAGAAGCACCATTGATCACATTTTATCTCTGGACACCGAAGTAAGGGTTGCTTTTCGTAGAAAACGCACTCTAGGGGCCGTTTTCTTCGACATTCAGAAGGCATCACAGTCAGCAAATAGGGATGGCAGTAGATCAAGGGGGCAGAGTGGTAGCTCATCCAGAGATGATAGAGCTACTCAGCATGAAAAAACCAAAGATGGTTATGGAACATTTCTTAAGTGTATGATGCTTAATGCTCAGAGTATTCGATCCAAATTTGACGAGTTCAAGTGTTATGTTGCTGATGAGGAACCAGATTTTGTTTGCATTACTGAGGCATGGGTCAGTGAGGGGTATTTTGGGGATAACTTGCAGGACTATGAGATCCAGGGATACAATATGTTTTCATGCAATAGGGGTCCAGCAGTGAAAGGGGTGGTGTAATGCTCTATGTGAATAGCTTATTCAGTTCTCAAAAAGTAGCAGATGGGGTAAAAAATGTGTCTGTGGAGTCCATTTGGCTTGATGTTTCTGTGGGAAAAGGCAACAGCAATAAACTGAGAATAGGAGCTTTGTACCGATCAGGAACCTTGCCACATTCTCAGCAACTGGAGCTTGATAAGGTGATTTGTGAGGAAATCAGTAGAAACTTTCAGAGGAAATGCCTTATTCTTGGTGACTTTAATATAAAAGGATATGAAAATGTTGGTGTTGGCTCCCCAGCATGTAAACTGTTTAGGAAATGCCTTGAAGAGGACCTGTTCTTACACCAGTTTGTAACAGAACCAACTGGGCAGGGCTCATTCTTGGACCTTGTCTTCTCGGATTTAAATGATTTAGTTCAAGACTTGACTGTAGGAGAAACTCTGGGAAGAAGTGACCATAACATAGTGAGATTCAAGGCACATGTAGCAGGGACAATCAAGGATAATTTGGCAAAGGTTCCAAATTTTAACAGGGCAGACTTTGACTGCATGAGAGCAGCTTTAAGTGCCATAAAATGGGAAGAAGAATTCTCCGATTTAAATGCCTATGAAATGTGGGAAAAGTTCCAATCTTACTTGAGGGAAATTCAGATTAGACATGTCCCCCAAAAGCAAAGGCGCAAAAGAAGAGTAGGAAATCCAGCATGGCTTACATCAGATTTGACAAAAGCAATTAAGGCTAAGAAAGATGCATTTAGAGTATTTAAGGAAGCTTGAAATATAGTAAATCTAAGGTTGTATCAAAAAGCTAGAGACGCTGTGAAACAGAAAACCAGAGCAGCAAAGCGAGCAAAAGAATTGGATTTGGCTAGGAACTGTAATGGGGACAGTAAAAAGTTCTTTAGTTTCTATAAGCTAAGGAAAGTTTCAAGCACAATTGGTCCACTGGAAGTAAATGGGATTATATTGAGTGAGGATAGTGAGATGGTTGAGGAATTGAGCAAGCAGTTTAAATCAGTGTTTACATTGGAGGATGTGACAAATCTGCCAACTGTGAACCACAGCCCAGCAACAGGTGATCAGTTACATGATGTTGATTTCATTGACAGTGATGTTGTTTTGAATTATGTCAGGAAAATAAAACCAAACAAGGCAGCAGGACCTGATGGAATCTATGCTAGGGTATTGCGGGAAGCTGAAAAAGAATTGGCAATTCCACTCAGTATAATATTTTGTAGATCAGTTTCACAAAATGAAATTCCAACCGATTGGAAAAGGGCAAATGTAGTTCCTATTTTCAAGAAAGGAGAAAGAGGGAAAGTTGAAAACTATAGGCCAGTAAGCCTCACATCACTAGTCTGCAAGGTACTTGAATCAATTATCAAGGATAAAATAGTTAGTTTTCTGGAAGGAAACAGAGTGATTCAAGATACTCAACATGGGTTTAGAAAAGGGCGATCGTGTCTCACAAATCTCTTGGACTTTTTTAATTTTGCTACAGAACAATTTGATAAGGGAAATCAGGTTGATGTAGCATATCTTGACTTTAGCAAGGCCTTTGACAAGGTACCTCATAAACGGTTAATGATGCAGCTTCAGGCCCATGGTATTGTGGGTAACATCCTAAAATGGATAGGGTTGTGGCTTTCAGATAGACAGCAGAGAGTGATGCTAAATGGTACAAAATCATCATGGCAAAATGTTCTTAGTGGAGTCCCCCAAGGGTCAGTACTGGGACCACTATTGTTCATTATGTTTGTAAATAACATTGAAAGTGGCCTAAGCAGTAAGGTTTTGAAATTTGCAGATGATTTGAAGGTCTTTAGGGCAATAACAGGGCACAATGAGCAGGTCTTGCTGCAGAAAGACTTAGACGAGCTTGTGAAGTGGTCCGAAAAATGGCAAATGAAATTTAATTTTGATAAGTGCAAAATCATCCATGTAGGTAGGCAGCATATTAAGGCTCCATACTTGATGGGTGGCCAAGTACTATCTGTGACTCAGCAGGAGAAGGACTTAGGTGTTATTTTTAACACAAAATTGGGGGCATCAGAACAGACCAAAGAAGCCAGGAAGAAGGCACTAAGGATGCTTGGGGCAATAAATAGGAATGTATCATACAAAAGTGAGGAAGTCATCAGGAAGCTTTATTGTGCATATGTCAGGCCACATCTGGAATATTGTGTCCAAGCTTGGTCCCCTAGTTATGAAAAAGATTGTTGGCTTTTAGAGAGTACAAAAGAGGGCAACAAAAATGGTGAATGGTATTGGCAACCTGGCATATGAGGAAAGATTGAAGAAATTGAATATGTTTTCACTTAGATATAGAAGGCTGAGAGGAGATCTCATCGAGGTCTTTAAGTTTGTTCATGGTCAGGAACAGGGTTATCTCAGGGAACTGTTTGAATTTAACAGAAATGATGCAATTAGAGGTCATCAATTCAAAATTAAAGTTAATCACAGCAAGACAAGGCTAGGACAGTCCTTCTTCACCAACAGGGTAGTAGAACACTGGAACCAGCTGCCAGAAACCATTGTCAGTAGCAGCACACTGCACATCTTTAAGAACAGCATAGACAATCATTATAAGAATAGGGGGCTTGTTTTTCTGTATTCCAGGGAGAGTTGATCAACACATTTGATGGACAACTGGTTCAGTGTACAGAGTGCAACCAAGAAGGGCCCTTGTGGCTCATAGTTGCACTGATCTTTTATGTCTTTATGTCTTTATGACACAACTTGGCGTCACGGAATCCTTATGAAACTCTTAATGAAAGGAATACGTGGTCACATGGGCATATTTTTGCAATTTTTTTTTAAAGAAAGAAGATTTCGGGTACGCATTGGTAACCATCTCTCCCGATGGTTTATTCAGGAGAACGGCGTCCCACAGGGAAGTGTTCTCAGTGTTCCACTATTCGGCATTATGATCTATGACATCGGCGATTCCATTCCGCGGAACATGGGGCGCTCGCTTTTCGTGGATGATTTTGCCATCTGGTCCTGCGCCTCACGAACACCAACATTACAAAGGGAGTTGCAGCTAGCAGTTGCGTGCCTGGAAAAGTGGGCAAACATCAATGGATTTTCATTTTCTGCAACGAAAACTGTCGCGATTTATTTTTTGTCGTCGTCGATGTGACCAGGAAATAGGAATTAAACTTTATGGCAAGAATGTACCCGTTCAATCCGTGATTCGATTTCTGGGAGTGGAATTTGATCAACGTCTTACATACCAGCACCACCTGAAAACGTTACGTGGAAAGTGTTTTAGCGCACTGAATATCATGAAATGCGTGGCTCGTACCTCCTATGGTGCAGATCGAGATACGCTTATGCTGTTATATCGTTCCCTGATACGTTCAAAACTTGACTACGCCAGTTTTATCTATGACGGTAGTGCTTTAGCCAACAAACGTATACTTGACACTATCCACCACTCCGCCATCCGCATTGCAACTGGAGCATTTCGCACGTCACCCACGGTAAGCCTTCTCGCAGAGGCACATGAGCCGCCTCTCTACCTGCGTAGAGAAAGGCTGGGTATGCGCTACGCCTGCAAACTTCGCCAGCTCCCTGATCATCCCGCTTACTCACATGTTTTCTCGCGACGATTGCTGACCATTTTCCCCAAAGATCGAAATTTCAGGGTTGCCCCGTTCGGTGTTCGCATGCGTGAATTGTTCCGAGAAAGCCCAGTTCGACTCCAAGGTATCCGGAAAGTCGAGCACATGGAGATCCCCCATGGGAGTTGATCGCACCAGAGGCGGATTTGTCCCTCGCTAGGACCAGGAAAGCCGATGTCACCCCAAATGAGTTCCGCCCACTGGCCTTTCAACGCATCGCCTCATTTCATGAATGGGCGACTACATATACTGATGGTTCTCGAACTGATGATGGTGTTGGCAGCGCATTCGTTTGTGGCTCTGTCACCCGATCATTTTCACTCCCGAAGCACGCATCTGTATATTCATCAGAACTTGTCGCCATTTGGAAAGCACTTTGTTATATCGAAGTGTCAGGAGGAGATCGCCATGTGATTTTCACTGACTCCTTAAGTAGTCTTTTAGCCTTGAATACATTTAATCCCTCCAACCCACTTGTGTGTGATATTCTAAGGTGTCTTACCACTGTGCACCGCTTTGGACGGCGAGTGGTTCTGTGTTGGCTTCCTGGCCATGTTGGAATTGCTGGAAACGAGTTGGCGGACGCTGCGGCAAGGCGAGCAGCGCATGCCACGTGCACTCGGTCGCTGCCGCTTCCCGCCGTGGACCACTACCGACAGATTTCCATCTTCCTCCTGAACAAGGGGCAAACAATGTGGGACGCGACCAATGCGAACAAGCTGAGAGCCATCAAGCCACGGTTGGAACAATGGGGTTCATCCCATCGTATGCTTAGAAAAGAAGAGGTGACACTATGTCGTCTCCGCATAGGGCACACTTACGCCACGCACGGTTGCCTGCTGTGCGGTGGCGACAGACCCCAGTGCGCCACATGTCAATCACCACTGACAGTCCACCACGTTCTGATCTTGTGTCCTATATATACCGACAAACGTAGACGTTATTTTGGATCCCACCAGATGGTCTCTCTCGGCAATGTTCTTTCTAACAGCTCTCCCGTTGTCCAATCGGGACGACTGATGGATTTTTATCCGAAGTATCGTTTTTAACTATATATGTCCCTCATCGATATGCATGATATGTAAACTGTGTAACAAAGTAAAGCGATGAAACGGCGTCAATGGTGTGACACTTGAAACTGCTAACCGTACCTCAATGATCACATGAGTTATGGGCGCAATATGACCAGAGCAGTCGAAGCGCCCGAAAGCCCAAATAACTAACGGAGAATAGCTGCAAAGCTGAGTGATTGGAGCATCATGGCTTCTCCACACACATACATCTTTGATTGTTCTTGCTTTCTAGCTAGGCCATTTCAATCTCCACCCCAAGCCAAGTTTCGAGCGTTCACCGTCCTCCGACGCACGCATCTGTATGTACTACGTTTCACCGTCCAATTGTTTGGAATTCTGTTCAGGCAGCTTGGCAATCGACTCTGGGACCAGGCGCGCCTCTCGAGCGTGTCCGTGCCGTCAATAACCGGCGGCCCGCTACAGGGTTTGTCGCTTCATCGTGCCGGAAAGCGACTTATACGCCGCCACTGATCTGAGTTCCAATGAGTTCAAGTGGACGGTTTCCAACGTTCTCCGCAACAACTACAGTGATTATGGATGAAGTGGTATATTTCCTGCTCAGCAGAGACGCCTTTCAGTGGCGAAAGCAGGATAAGCTCCAATCCTTGTTGCTTGGGGCTTAGACGCAATATGACCATGATGTCGTCGGCGCACATTGAAAACCCAAACCAATAACATCAGAATTTAGTTTAAGGGAAGGAATAAGAAGCTCCACCCCTGACCAGGCGTGACGTACTAAGATGATTATTACAATGTAAGTACTCGAGTGATTGAAATATGCAAATTATGCCATTAATCAGCCAGATTACTGCCATACTTAGCTAAGGTTTAGTATAACCGTTCCAAAACACTTCCAGAAAATGAAATGATGCCTCAGACGATTTCCAAGACAAGAAACCAGGGAAAAGTACAATTGTTTGGTTCAGAAAAGGTTTGAAATGCCCACCCCCTTCGAAAAGAAATCGTAAAAGGTTGATCTCCTTCCGAAACAGTGCCAGCCTAAGAAAGGAAGAGGCTGACGAGAAAGCGCTTGGTCCATTAAAGTTAACTCATGCGATTAATGTAAATCAAACAGTGTAAAATATCGCATCTAGCTATTGCTTCCTGTTCATTAAAGCTCTCCAATTCATGTAAGCACCCAAAAGGTCTGAAGCTTCAGTTTCAGCCAAGAACATTTCAGGCACCAACACATTGGGTCTGCCACAGAGTATTGTGCTGAAAAATTACGATTCAGTAACCAGTCGTTTCTTGATACGCTTGACACATGGCATGCGCCGCAAACGCCTGCCTACTTTGTTTACAACAGCGCGCAGCGCAATGCTGACACCACCGACCTGAATGCCCGGGTGAAATAGACATTCACTCGAAATTTTATCACTTCATTTTCCGGTCGGCCAGATATTGATTTCGGCATGGCCTGGTATTATAGCGAGATGACAAAATACAATGCACCCATCCCCATCCATTGGCAGAAGTGAAAGCGAAAGTGAATTGAGCATCAAAATAAAAATATCCCACTGGCATGCGGACAAGGACGTTGCCTGAGATGTTATGGAGCGCGTAGTAACGTACCCAGGGCACAACGGGTGTCCAGGGAGGCCGATGCTATTTGACTTCTTGAAATGAATATCAGGTTATTCTGAGTATCTATAACAAAATCAACACAAAATCCGCGTTCCGCGGTTGCCTTTATGCGCTTCATTGAATGGAACTGCGTATTTTATCGACATCTTTAAACCAGCCATTTTCTCGTTCGGCTTGGTGCCAGGCGCGTGGATTAACGTCCTCGGTCAACTCGGAATATTTTGAGACATTGATATGAAGGAGATGGAAAATAGTGCATAGAGGACATGTAGATGTGAGGCGGAGCTGGATGAGTGGATATAGTTATTTTCTCTTTTGCATCTTGAGACCAATTGTGGTATTTTGTGGCCCGCTTTTTGTGCAATATATATCTGTGATATGTGACTTGCCACCTCCCGTCCAATCCTGTAACCAACAATTCGTCGCTGGCTAACGTTTTTTGCAGCCGTCTGTGACTGGAATTTAGCCTGGTCACCCCGCGCAAATTCAAGCGCAAAGTGCTGAAGCTTCCCCCTCCGTCACGCAGCCGCCCGATGGCAGCCTTTCTCTTGTGACGTCCGATGATCGGCAGTCTCACCGGCGATACAATTGGATGGCAGCGGCGATTTTCGCGTGCTGCGCGCGGCGCGTGAGTGTGATCGGACACGTCCGTGCCGTGATTGCCCCGCGTGAGCTCGCCGACATCGGCGCAGGACGCTGCACGGTGAAACGCCGGACCGCCTCCCAAGGTTCACAGACCATCTCCGAAGGCTGGCGAATGTTCGCAGATCGCCTTTGAAGGGTGGCGAATGTTCGGAGACCATCTACGAAGGGTGGCGAATGTTCGCAGACCGCCTCCGAAGGGTGGCGAATGTTCGAAGACGACCCCAAAGGCTGGCGAATGTTCGCAGAAAGTCTCCGGTAATAATACCGGTCTGTAATTATGATCAAACTACTCAAAACGCATCGGAGTGTACCAAATACGTATCTCGTAGTCGGGGTACCAAACCTGAGGAGGTTTTAGGCTGGTGGGTTACTGTTGGAAGAACGCCACGCAATCGGTGGAATCGGTTGGACTTGAGATTTCCATACCTATCCAGCAATTCAAATTAGCTATGCTGACGACGATTAAGGTGGTTAAAACTTTAATAATAATGCACCATACATGAGCAGCTTGATTCGTTTCATTTCTTGACTTGACCAATAAGCAGACAAACACACATAAGCTTAAACGATGCAGAATAAAACGTATGAAAGAAGCTTATGCAAGCTGAGATAGGTGTATATCTGAATCAGACATATATATATATATATATATATATATATATATATATATATATATATATATATATATATATATATGTGTGTGTGTGTGTATGTGTATGTATATGTAGGCGTGTGCGTTATGGCAAAACACATTGTTTCCAGCATTTTTCCGGGCCTGAGACGTTTTTTTCCGGATGTTCTTCAATCGGACAGGTATTGTGGCGCTACATGTAGGTACTCGAGTCTCGACACAGGAAGTGAAATAAGCTGCCATGTTAAAAGCCTAGCATCGCATCGTACGGAAACTGGCATGGAGCTATGGCATAATGCTCCCCGGGTTCGGTGTAATCTATGTTCCAAGGCAAAAGAACCACATAGTTCAACAAATTATGCAGACTACTGCATGTGTATATATTGTTATGTTTTGCTTGATATATATATATATATATATATATATATATATATATATATATATATATATATATATATATATATATATGTATATACATTGCTTGCAAATGGATATATCAGAAGTACTATTGTTTGACCTTTCCACCCGAAAAATTGCCTGGGGGAGAACTTGGTTTTGGGATGCTTCGAATTACAAATCTATTAGATCAGTGCTGGTTGCGGTGAAATGATTAAATGCTGTGTATTCAGCTTTTCTGGAGAGCACGTTATGCTTCTTGTGTTCCTTTTTTAGAAGAAACACGAATTAAATCGTTCCTTTAAGAGCGTCCTAGTGCACTTCTTAACTAGGAATTCTGGATTGTACCTGTTTATAAGAACTTAAAGTAAAATGTGGGTTAGAGTGGCTTTACGAGATCGCAATCCAAGCTAAGCGGACTTTGTTGCATGGGCCCCTGAATCTACCACCGGATCGGGGAAGTTCACGTCAGCGGCAGAGTTTTAACTGCGAGCTTGACGTGCCGTCAATTTTCCGACGCGACCGTCTAGCTGCCACGTCACCAAGCTTATTGGGCAAGTTGTCGCTTTCAGGTGGGGACCAGACACGAACATGTTTAGTGACTCGAACCCGGTCTTATTGGGCAAGTTGTCGCTTTCAGGTGGGGACCAACTGCGAACATGTTTAGTGACTCGAACCCGGTCTTGATAGGCCAGGACGACCAAAGGTAGGCACCCGCTAGCTGTGCCCTAGCACCCCCTCCCCGTCCTCTTCCCCGTAGCTGCAGTATGCTTGCAATAGCTGTGCGGCCGCGTATCAAGCTGTTATGCTGCACTGATTGTATTCGGCAACGTGTTGTAGCATTGCGTTAGCTCCGTGGGGCCGCCTGCATTGTCGGATTCCATATCACATGCTTTCAGCAAAATATGGCGAAAACCGTGTCCTTCAATACAACAGAGTGATGAAAGGAACCGCGGTGATGTTCTGAAGGTGGTTAAATTACACATCTGACATTTACCTGACCGTGGTCTACTTGGTTCTTCAATGCACCTAGCCAAAGACGCCTCTGGATTATGGACCATATCCTGTAAGTCGTACATGTACTCGCATCCAAGAATGAATCGACCTTTGTTCTATAGTTTCTTTTAATGACGACGTCTGGGTAAATTCGTGCAGAATATTCCCTGGTCCTTAGTTCCTCTACGTTAGCTATTCACTTGACTTAGTTACAGGCAATGCGATGCATAATACATTGGTTTGCTCGTGCATCCTCTTTTCGATTTTTTTTTGTGGTTAACTGCATTGCAATGTATGCAGTGATAGGTGTAATTGCCCAATTTGCGTCACGTGTAATGACGGGTCAGTTCGGCGGCGCTGTAACAGGTCTAGCAGGGCCGATGCTGTTGCTCCATGAACATCTTTTACTGCAGTGATAATAGGAGTGATCCCTAAAGTGATTATAGAACGAAAAGAAATTGGTGCATTTTCAAACTGTCTACGAAACTGATCGACCGATCGAAACGAAACTGACGGGCATTGGTGTCCCTGAATGTTCCGAAACTGACGGGCATTGGTGTCCCTGAATGTTCCGAAACTGACGGGCATTGGTGTCCCTGAATGTTCCGAAACTGACGGGCATTGGTGTCCCTGAATGTTCCGAAACTGACGGGCATTGGTGTCCCTGAATGTTCCGAAACTGACGGGCATTGGTGCCCTGAATGTTCCGAAACTGACGGGCATTGGTGTCCCTGAATGTTCCGAAACTGACGGGCATTGGTGTCCCTGAATGTTCCGAAACTGACGGGCATTGGTGTCCCTGAATGTTCCGAAACTGACGGGCATTGGTGTCCCTGAATGTTCCGAAACTGACGGGCATTGGTGTCCCTGAATGTTCCGAAACTGACGGGCATTGGTGTCCCTGAATGTTCCGAAATTTAACATCATGACTGCTACGGCCGTTGCATAGAACGAGCGAGCTTAACAATACCAATTGAATCCTGAATAAAAGATATGGGTTATCAGTTGTGGGTCTATTTGCAAATCATGGCGTAAATCCAGGATATTGATGCGATCGGGATTGAGCCTCTCAATGTTGTGGTTCACAGAAGGGTGCTACGGAATAATTTCTCAGGGGTAAAATAGTGCGACACCGGCCTTCGCACTTTTACTGCTTGCACCGGAGACGCATGTGTCTCCGGAGACCGATGTATGGCAGTGTACCGTGATTGTGAGTGGTGCCACGTGACATGGTATTGTGCGTCGTGCAGCTAGATCAACGCCAGGATCATTGCTATTCAGAAGCTGAGTTAAACATGAATTATGTAGTGAACTCTTCCTACGCAATTATCTAGATTGCTTTCAGCCCGAGGGAGGATGGATATAGCGCCGTTATTTTGACATATGATACAGCCGTGTTCGGCTGTGCAGATCACCTCAGACCGTTGACCTGACGCGCCGCGGAGTGTCGCGACGGATTCGGTGGGATGACGATTCAGGTCAGGTCAGGCACCACCATCTTCCGAGTAGTCGGCATATCGCATGCTGACCCCGTGTCAGGATATCAATGCTAGATATATCACCAAACGAAGGGGGTCAGGTACTTATTTCCAGTACATATTTTCAGATTGAATAGAGAAAATGATAACTTAACAAGGTACCAAACCAGGGGTTCCGGACCCCGAACCACCTGGGATGTCCAGCAATGCAGGAGATGCACAGCAAACCGGGCGCATGGACGATGTCGGGTATTTCCCTGTTGGACATGTAGCGGCACTGCCCAACACTGCGCAGAGTGGTATGCACAGCGCCATGCCGGCACCTGTCTTTTTGCAAGTCATCTGTCATATTCTGTCTTGCGTCTGCATTTAAAGTACCTACTAATATTTACATGCCAGGTATTGTTCGGAACGTCACCCCGCCTCGCTTGAAGCACGGCACTTGGAATCCCGGCACTGCGGCATCGCATGGCCTGCGTGCCGATGCCTCCGAAATGTGCCATATCATCTGACACGCGACAAGGACATCTACCCCTCTGTATGTCGATTGCCAGACTCTCGGCCTCATGGTCTCTCACGAGGGTCTACCTTCTGGTTGATACATGAACCGACCACGATGGCCTCAGGGTCGAGACCACCTGGCAGCGCTATCACCTCCCATGGACAATTTCCCTCGACTTTGCCAGATTGGTGTTCTCACACACTGAATACGCCTGAAACTGGGACCATATGAACGATCGATAGGTGCTGTTGCCTGAAACACTAACAATCAGTAAATCCAGTAGGCAAGCTGTTTTTTTTTGTAATCGGTCCGCCTCATTACCACTGGCTTTCCCGTGTTGCACCGGCACTTCTGCAACACTTGAGCTTATTTACGGACGGCAGCTGACCAATTTCGTTCGAAGTTTGCCATTATCAATTTTTATTCCATGAGCGGTTAATATTTATTCAATAATTATCTCATTTAGTCCAGTATTTCCCTGTATTGAGGTTACGGCGAACCATCGAGGAACTTTTTCAGCACATTCCATTGAATTTTCGTAATAATCATCCAACCAACCATTTCTGGCTTTCTGGATATTCAGGCCGCTTTCATCAAAATTAAATAATGTGAAATCTGGACACATTTCTTTTCACCCTTTAGCCCATGCTTCGACAGCTCTGTTCTGGACACCTTTCGATGCCGTAACCTCCTGCTGTAGCATGTCGCCGGAAAAAGACTATTGCCCTGGCGGCAGTCGGAGACAACAGGATCTGGAACCGCTTGATCCGTGCCCTGCTGCCCCAAGCAATTTGTAAAAACTGGTGAAATGTGAGAACATTTATTTTGCGAAAATAGTTGGCTCTTCCAGGCTAGTATGGAGACATCCTTCGGCTTAAGGGCAGCTCATGCAAAGGGCGGCCCGCACTTCAAAGCATGGTAGTTACTTAGCCATTGCGGTTTTGAGACACGCCGTCTGCATACGCCATGCAGCGCTCTTCACGTGTACATTCAAACAGAGCAGCAACCCAACGTCAGTGGACGCGAATTACAAGACCTGGACAGGAACTACTTGAGATACGGAACAGGAAAAAAGATGGATGGCGACTATGAATAGCCCCCGGAAACACCTTCATAAGGGCTGTGTTTTCACAGCCTTATTTGGGCGGCAATGGTGGGCCGGGAAGCGTTTGTCCCTACTCGGTCCAGTGATGATGGCTGTTCCCACTGTGGGGCTAAAACTTGCCACAGGAAAGGTAAATCCATCGGCTCATTTATCGGATGCTAGCTGTGATTTGTCGTTCCTCCGTTCACCCATCGGTTCATTCACCGAATGTGTCTGTTTCTCCGTTTCCTCATCAGCTCATTCATCTGATACTAACTGCGATGTGTGTTTCCTCCGTTCCTCCGCTCTTCCGTTCCTCCATCGGCTCATTTATCGGATGCTAGCTGTGATGTATCGTTCCTCCGTTCGGAACTGCTGGGCAGTGTAGCTTCGAGTAACATTCTCCGGTGGGAGTGAAGCTGCTTGAAGGATTTACCCGAACGTGGTTGCGATCGAAGTGTAAACGTGACCTGCGAGTAATGGTGCGGTCATGACTCATGGTCATGACTCATCACTCAGTAATGGTCCAGTCATGACTCATGGTCATGACTCATCACTCAGTAATGGTCCGGTCATGACTCATGGTCATGACTCATCACTCAGTAATGGTCCGGTCATGACTCATGGTCATGACTCATCACTCAGTAATGGTCCGGTCATGACTCATGGTCATGACTCATCACTCAGTAATGGTCCGGTCATGACTCATGGTCATGACTCATCACTCAGTAATGGTCCGGTCATGACTCATGTCGCCGGCTCAGTGGCATAGGCAGTGCTCCCAGGAGCCTGGGGTAACAGCAATCTTCAGATGGCCACAGCACATCGCATCCAAGTAAGAAGTGAACCATGTTCGGCAACGGGCACCTGGCAAACAGTGTGCGACGTCGCTTTATAGGCGGGTCATATTTTATCAGTCGTATCTTTTCCAGCAGCGTATTTATTGTCAAAAAGGTGCATATTTCCAGTACGAGACTCTGCTTTGTCTGTAAGGCTGCACGTGGCACCAAAACGAATAACTTCACTTGTCCCATCGCTATCTTGAAACGGCTGATCACGACATAGCGTATGGCTCCTGTTACTGATGTGGCACCGTTGTCAGTACAGGGCACCCATTGTCAGTGCCTGGGGGACTGGGGGGGGAGGAACGGGCTGGTATCTTGGCACGTCTAGGATGAGGGAAGGTAGTTGAACCATGCAGTGGACCTGTTCCAGTAGTTATAGATATCATTGAACTGACTTCAAATTGAGCATCTGGCTTTAAGCTATCGTTGCGAAATGTTCAGACTTCGCAGAACAAATTCAATAGACCATTCTTGGTCAATGGTTGGGACACAGCTGCAACATATGCTGCCAGGTAGGTACTTGAAATCATCTAGCGTGCAATTTTCTTCCACATAATCCAGTCTTTGGTGAATGCTGTATGTACCTTGGCACGATATTTAATTCAATATAATGTATATGACAATCTTGACACGGAATAATAGGGGTGAATTGCCAGAAGTTGGCATCAGGCTAGTCGCAGTGCTGCACGACAATGTCGGATCTGTTCAAACTTGAGTTGAACGCCAAGAAGACTGCGCCTCGCGGCCCCGGTCAGCCGGACCAACTCCGCAAATCCGGCGTGAGAGCGATGACGGCCTTATGGACCGTTACGGCGTCCGTTCCGAGCCCGTATCGGCAGCACACTTCGGCGTCCATCGTCGCCCATCGACCACGTGACTCTCAGACTGCAGTCCTGTGTGTCGGCTCTGCTCTCTGTCGGCTAACAGGGGCTTCAATTTACAGTCCTGGACGGCGATCATGTTTCCCGAGCCAGACTATGAAAAAGGTTTTGGGAGACACCTTTGTCTGCTGGAAACTGGAATTGGCTGTACCCTCCTACTCTCCGGTCAGGGAAGCTGACCTCGGATGAGTATGGCGCCTAGTGGGCATGCGACAGCAGACTGGCCTTCCGATCCCGGCCGCGAATTTTCCTCGCCGCCGGCAGGT
>JAOTOM010002225.1:92500-95387 GCA_034440615.1 Ashinkailepas kermadecensis
TAGAGATAGAGATAGAGATAGAGATAGAGATAGAGATAGAGATAGAGATAGAGATAGAGATAGAGATAGAGATAGAGATAGAGATAGAGATAGAGATAGAGATAGAGATAGAGATAGAGATAGAGATAGAGATAGAGATAGAGATAGAGATAGAGATAGAGATAGAGATAGAGATAGAGATAGAGATAGAGATAGAGATAGAGATAGAGATAGAGATAGAGATAGAGATAGAGATAGAGATAGAGATAGAGATAGAGATAGAGATAGAGATAGAGATAGAGATAGAGATAGAGATAGAGATAGAGATAGAGATAGAGATAGAGATAGAGATAGAGATAGAGATAGAGATAGAGATAGAGATAGAGATAGAGATAGAGATAGAGATAGAGATAGAGATAGAGATAGAGATAGAGATAGAGATAGAGATAGAGATAGAGATAGAGATAGAGATAGAGATAGAGATAGAGATAGAGATAGAGATATAGATAGAGATAGAGATATAGATAGAGATAGAGATAGAGATAGAGATAGAGATAGAGATAGAGATAGAGATAGAGATAGAGATAGATATAGAGATAGAGATAGAGATAGAGATAGAGATAGAGATAGAGATAGAGATAGAGATAGAGATAGAGATAGAGATAGAGATAGAGATAGAGATAGAGATAGAGATAGAGATAGAGATAGAGATAGAGATATAGATAGAGATAGAGATAGAGATAGAGATAGAGATAGAGATAGAGATAGAGATAGAGATAGAGATAGAGATAGAGATAGAGATAGAGATAGAGATAGAGATAGAGATAGAGATAGAGATAGAGATAGAGATAGAGATAGAGATAGAGATAGAGATAGAGATAGAGATAGAGAGAGAGATAGAGAAGTGCATGAAACGATATCAAATCTCTCCTGATACACCCGAGGTCGAAATGTATTCGAAGTTAGCACCACGTCATTCACTGCTCTGCTCCCAACAGATCCCACAAGGCACCCTTTTCACTGCTGTGATGGGCACGTCTGACAGAATTTGTCGCCGTTTCGACTAATTTCGCCGCTAACCCTTCGCGGCAGAGCCTTTACAGGAACCGCTGTAGCGGTGCCGCGGAGCGTCTACAGGGACCACCGCAACGGCGCACACCACTCGCTGCCTCCTCATGTTTAATCCGAACGAAAGCGATTGTGGCGCCCTTCGCGTTAGGCCTCACGGTCACTGTTGAATGCTTGCCAGAATTGGCCCTCTGTTTGGCCGTTGGAGTCGGCAGGGAGTGGCTGTGTACGTTCCGGGCCTCATTCAGCTGGTAACTAGGGTGCAGTTTATCAGAGATGAAAGAATACCACATTACCATAGAGAGGAAGTAAAAAGCAGTAGGCTGCCAGCACTATCCTTAGATAAGCTGGTCTGTCATTGCCCAAGGTGACTTATCAGCTAATGTTTCTCCTCTAGCGGTTATGTGTGTTGAAGGACACTGATCTGTGCATCAAGTTTATCTTTCGTCCTACCTATATGCCATTTGGCATGGTACAGACGTCTATCGTAGGTAGTACTGTCTTGTCATATTGCTTAACTGCACGCTGACATCTGCAATTCACGAGCAGGCCAAAGAGAAGAGTCGAAACCAAATTGAATTTCCAGGATTTGTGACGAATCCCATCCGTCAATGACTGTACCACGCGATAGTTTGTATTAGTGTTACTCGATTGATGGAGTTCACGAGGTTGCATGGAATTTGAGCTTTCCGGAGTAAATCGAACAAAGGTTATATCTGGGCCCATGCGGTGAGTTCCCAGGCAATGTTCTGTTTCAAAGCACGACAGAGAAATGCCGATGGCAATCTAAAAATGCATGGACCATTCGACCTGTAAGCAACATTACACTGCTGGCAATATATGTTGCAGAAAATAACTGTGCACTGGCATGAAGCGGCGCAATACGTCTAAATACCAATATCTGTCTGCAATTACACAGTCTTTGTTCGATGGAACTACTCAACACACGAGGCGCTTTGTTTGATATACCAAGTAATATCAAGCTGAGGTCATCGGCTTTTTACAAGGTTAATCCCGGAAGGAATATTGCATGATTATCTACTTCGTTCTTCCTGATTCGATACTAAGCTGCAATTGAGCAAAACTTCATTGGTGTCTTTAGCAACTCCATACACAGCTCAGTGACCGTGAACCAGGGCTTCGTACAGCACAATTGTTTTATTAGCAACATTTTAATAATACTTGGATCGGGTTTGGCACACGCATTTGACAACAACATTTATCTACCACCTTAACGATCCGCATTATTATCAATATAGTAACATACCTACTTAACTAAAATCGTCAGTCATCCTCAGCATCACTATCATACAGAATACCTGTGCACTTTCCCACTTCTTTGCACTTGACCACAACTTCTTCTTGCACCAGACTGAATGACATGGCGATGATGGCCAGACCCAGAATAAGGTACAGACAGCAGAAGACCAGCTTCAACTGGTCCTCCTGTGTCTCCGCCTTTAATACTTTGGTACCTGGCACCAGATCACCAAATCCGATTGTGGACAGTGTAATGAAGCAGAAGTACGCTCCGTCAAGAAAACGCCACTCCTCCCACCACGCGAAGATGCCTGCACCCATGCAGATGTACATGGTGACGAAGCCGAGCACGAGCGGGATGGGCACGCGGCCGGCGCGCTGGCTCGCCACCTTCACCACCTCCACTTCGACGATGTCGTCCTCGGACACGGTCGGGACGAGCTGAGCGGCTGCTCGGGGAAGGTGAAGCGGTTGAGGCGGAGTAGACGCCCGAGTCGAGGCTGGACGGCGTGGAAAGCAGCGTGCTGGCGCCGCTAACCTCTGAGTACTGTCGCGTGGCCAGTCGCCGCAGACGCTTCTC